>JAMXBD010004731.1:0-45415 GCA_024138025.1 Combretum micranthum
AAACAATAACTTGAGGTTTGCACTGTTGAAATGACAACTTTGGTAATCGAGAGAAGGATCTTGTACAGGTTTGGAAGGAAACCTAGGACACAACCAGCTCCCTTTCCCCGCAATCATAATGAAGGTGAAGGATTTGTTAGCAACTCTTATCCATTTATCGTCACCTTCTGATAAGTCTGCAAGTAAATCCTTTGAGGGAACGGGGACCTTCGAGCATTGGCCACATTAACCACCTAGAAGCCCAATGCTTCATCGACATAATCAATCCATCACTAGCATAACATCCCACTAACAATCAGCAAAAATTTGAAAAATGATGATCATGACGAATAAACATTTAAAACATTGTTCTCGTAACAAAATTTTACCGATATTTAGACATCATTTATTTGAATACATAATGAGTTAGCATCAATAAAACCTTTTTGGTACTCTACCTCATCCGTGACATTGATTAAGAAAAATGCGAGTATAAACTCTCATTCTTGAAGATTTGTTGGGCATTTTTTTTTCTTGTAATTATAATCTTCTTTAATATTATGTACTTAAATATATTTAATATTATCATTATTATTTTAACTAGTTATTGCTTACCAGT
Source organism: Combretum micranthum (assembly GCA_024138025.1). Taxonomy (NCBI): domain Eukaryota; kingdom Viridiplantae; phylum Streptophyta; class Magnoliopsida; order Myrtales; family Combretaceae; genus Combretum; species Combretum micranthum. The sequence goes on from JAMXBD010004731.1 coordinate 599, forward strand.
CAAAAGCCGACATGCATTTGGATAGATGGATAACTTATTAGAGCCAAAAAAAGTCCTATTCTACAAAAATCGAAAACTCAAAGGATTTAAATAGGAAGGAGAAAAAGAGAAAAGGTCGAAGACTTAGATTAAAAAAAAAAAAAGGTAAACATTGAAGATTAAATGTATAATTTTTTCAAAATGAATTTGCACACAAAACTTTTTGTAGAAAATCCTAAATTTACAAAACACACACAAACACACAGCTAAGATTGTAATAGATTCAGTACTATAGTAATACAATCTCAAAGCTATAACATCCAAACTTCCAAACTCGCCTCTATAAATGCTTCCACTTCCTTGCACTTGCTTTCCCCTTACAAATACATATCCTCGCACTCCCAACATATGGTGACATCACAAAAATTGAAGAGGTAACAAAAATGCTCGTCTGAATCTAGAATCTCGATTAACAAAATTATCTTAAATCTTGAGAAGGTACATGATTAGGATCAAGTTTTAACTCATGTGGACTAATGACATGATCAAAAGTGAGGGGATTGAATAGCTTGGTACGCTTGTTGATATTAGAATCGGTTGTGACTTCAACTACAAATGCTTTTTATTATGGCCATGTTTGATTGGAACAATCAAATTTCTCAAATAACACTCCTACACGACCCTTAAACACCATTTGTGCTTGAGCCTGTGCTGAATTGTAACCAAGCACTGTGTGCATTTTCTTCTCTACACAACCTTAGTCATGTCCACACTAGTGCAGAATTGCAACCTTGCTTCTAGCCATTTTCTTCACTTTGTACAACCTCCTGCATGCCCATGTAGTAGCTCAAGCACACTCAAAGATGCTTTATGATCACTTTTTTGTAGTTGCATGGCCTTGAGTATGCCATGCAACAACCTAGGCACATTCAACAACACTTACTGATCAATTTTCCACTTCTGCCCTAGTGGTTAGCATGGCCATGTACTAGGTAGGTAAAAACAACCCTTGTCTAGACTTTATCAAATTCGTTTTGGTTTCTCTTAATTATCTTTAAGACTCTTAAATGTCTTCTTTTAGCCCTAAAATTAATATAAGCAATTAAGTATCCTTTTCTTGATAGAATTATATAAAATATGATCAAATGAGCACTAATGAGAAAGGTCTGTCGACACTTATCATTAGGGTTTAAAATCTTAGAGATATCTCGATAACCATTGTATCATTATCTAACATGTATAAAATTTATTATTGAATTTAAGGTGAAAAAATCTTAGGGGTTGCACTACCAACTTGATACTTTCTTCCAAATCAAACCATTATACTGCAATCTTTCAATCATAAATTAATTTATATATGACATCCTACCTTCTTTTCATAATCACAAGTGTGATATTGGTCATTCTCCAATTCTCATCCAATCATTAACTTTTCTATTTGCAATCCATAGTTAGGAGGTTAGAATCACTAGTTGGTTATGTGGGTTTTCACATTTTAAAAGCACAAACATGAAGTTGATGTTTTCTAAAAATTTATTAAAAATACTATAAATTTTATTCAATTTCAATTGCAATCTCCAACATACACAGCACATCTACCAAAGTAGCATAGAAAGTGTTAGGTCGTATTCATTAGGGATCGTTAACATCTACCGTACTCACTTTTCATCTATTATCTAGCTAAAAAAATATTAAAAGAATATTATAAACATCAAAAAGCTAAGCTAATGTTAAAACTAATTATATACATGTTTTTAGGGCAAATAAATGATATAAGTTTGTAAATGCAAGATAGAGCTTAGGATTTGCTTCGTCAAGCCTTATCATGTGATTTTTTAACAAACTTAAAGAGTTGTTTGCTGGGTATACTTGTACTATCAAATTCACTAAGGTAAGTTAAAGCTTCTCAAGATCAGAAACTTTAGATCTATATTAGACCACCAAAAACTCTTTACGGGCTATCAGCAACTTAAATCCGTAGAAAGATTAAGAATTATTTGATTAAAACCCATTTTAATGAATTTAAAACCAAGTGACAAAAAGTTTTACCATCCTATCTCTAGGATTATGAGCAACTTCATTAGTATCCTAGATCTATTTAAAATAACGATATCTCAATTTATTCAATTAAAATCAAACATGAATCTAAAAGATGTACACACAATTAGACTCACGAAAATAAGTTCAAGCTACTAAATACAAGTACCTCATAAAAGTTTGATTAAAATGCGTTTAAAACCACATGAATCAAGTCCTTGATTCACAAATCCTAAGTTAAGATAATTATTTCTCTATAAATGTAAACATTAAGCATAAATTTAAGAAAAATAATACAAATTTAGGATGAATATTATAGATTAAGTAACAAAAAAATATGCAAGAACAAACGTCGGGTTTTATATGAATTTACCTAGAAAACTTGAATCCTTAGTAAGAAAAAAATTTACTCTCACTACTCTATTCTACGTTAGGAAATTTATTACATATGGTATATCTATTATTGCACATCCATGCACTTTTATTTATAGGTGACAGGGCACAAAAATCATAAAGATTTTATTCGTTGACGTGGAAATTCTTTATAATGGATTTTTTCCTTATCTTCACGTGCTTTAAATTAGGGTAACATGTCTATGATAACAAAGATAGGGTCACTTCTTGCAGCTCGAATCGAGCTCGAAGATTAGTTATGATCTAAGCTATCTTTTCATCAAAACACAATTTTAGTGCAATTTGACTACGGATGGAATCGCAGGCACGATTATTGGGCATGATTGGAGTTTTATAAGGCGTGATTATCTCAGTGTAAACCACGAGGTAAATCGAGGGCACAGTTTAGGGTGCGATTTGCACTTTTGCCTTATTTTCTTGCCCTTCGTTGAGGTCTTTAGTAGCCATGATTGAGTTTGTTTTCAAACATTATTGTTGTTTTACTCCAATTTTGATTCAAATCACTTTTTTTCTTCTTTTTATGATCTTTGGAGCTAAAAAACAACATTTTCATAGTAATAGCATCAATCATAGGAATTTATTTAAAAATGGATCAAATAAAGCATAAATTCTTATGAACGGAATATAGTATAAAAGACTTATCGAATTCCCCCACACTTAAGTTTTTGCTTGTTCTTAAGCAACATCATTTCAAAACAAAAAAGTAAAGCTCCTTGAATAGGAAAATAAATTACGAATGGAATTTGACCAGATAAGTTAAGTTCAATCACCACTAAACTCAATGTTCTATTGCAAAAATAACTTCATACAATCCTACCATATCATGTGCTAAAGTTACTTTTGTCAAAATTACTAGATTTATTTAAATAGATGAACTTTTACCCTCATTGTTTAAATCAAAATATAAAGCAAAATTATTCAAAAGGTTAGACAAAGTAAGAGAGATTCGATCAATTTTATCCCCTTCAATTTTTAAGTATACAATTCTTTAGTTGTAGCTCTAATCACTACACTAAAAAATGAAGGCATACACATTAACTTATCCCCTGAATCATTTTCCTTGTTCGTACTTTCATTTCATTTTCATTCATTATTTGCATACTTAAGGCTATAGAGGGGAAGGTTTTCACATTCTTCTTTTCTTTTACTTCTGGAGGGGTTTTTGTCCTTATTTTTTTGCTTTTTTTTTTTTTTTTGCTTATTTAAAATTGATAAAGGGGTCAAGAAATTGCTTTTATGAGGACCAACCCCTGCCCATATCAATCATAGTGCATGGCCATTTTTATTTTAATTTTAATTTGATGTAACACAAGGAAAACTCATCAAGTTAAAAGTGTCACTCGAATCTTCATTAAAACTATAAAGCTCTCAGAACGACTAATTGGAAAGCATACATATCATTTAAGCCTTTAATGATTAATTGAGTAGCCTCACAATGGACCTTAAGTCAATTTCAGCTCTAAATTCTCAATTTAAATAACAAGTACAACTATTCCATATGGATGTCATAGAGTAATTCAACAAAGTAAAGTTAACTCACAAGTAAGATGGTGATATCTAATATAACTTTAATTGAGTTATTTGATGATTTCATCTCAAAATTTTGAAAAATTTTCTCAAATTTTTACCATTTCATTATTTTCCTATAATTGTGGAGAGAAAGTGATTAATGACGCGCATTTACTCAATTCTTAATTAATTATTAGTCTCAACCCTTAGCCATGCTTAATCTCTTCCTTAGTCCTTCCCTCACTCTTAAATAAAACGTTATCCTCAATGTTTGAAACATGATAAATCAAATAAGGGAATATCAACAATTAAAAGTGTAATATACGGAAATAAAGATGAAAATATAATGAATTATGAATCATGAGATAATATACGATGAGTTTAAGGTCAAAATAAGTAAGTCATAAAGGTCTAAGTTTGATTATAGAATGAATATTAAAGTTCTGATTTCTACAATTTTCGACAGATGTTACGCCGCCTCCTGGAGAATCTACGCCACCGACATAGAGACTGTGTAGAAAGAGAACAGTAGCGTTTTTCTTAACGTTGGGTGGAACGCCGCCGGTGTACACTAAGGTTTCTTTTAAGGCCGTGAGGAATGCCGCCGGCGTAGGGCATGGATTTGCCGGCGTATGTAGTAGGATTAAATTTCTAGGAATTCAAAGCCCTGATGAATGCCGCTAATGTTCGTGTAAATTTTGCCAGTGTAAGGTGTACACCGGCAAGATTTAAACATACGCTGCTGGTGTAAGATTGGCATATGACAAAATTCTATAAATACGAGATGCGAAAAACGATTTTTCGACTGAACTTTTTATTCATTTTCTTCTTGTGGCGAAAAGGGTTTTGGAGTGTTCTTGGAGATCTAGGCTTGGAAAATCATCCGAAGTGTGTTTTTTATCCAAAGTAAGTGATTTTGACTTTCTTTCATTGATTAAATATGAATTTGTATGATATTGCTTAGGGTTTTGTTGTGTTCTTGAAGGAAAAACGTGGGAAAGATTTGGATCTTGGATTAAATCTGTATCGGTTGGATAAGGAGTAAGTTTTGTGATTAAAACAATGTTCTCATATCAGATTTATACGAATTTCATGCAAATTCTAAGGATTTTGTGATTTGTTTGCATGAAGGAAAACCCTAGATTTGGTTGGGATCTAAATTTGTGGATGTGAGTCTGGTTTTGGTGATCCAAATCAGTAAGTTTCGTTGATGAGTTTAAGCAATGTGTGATTAGATGATCTTTATATGTTCTTGTTGTCATATAATATTAGGGTTTCGATGAAATATTCGGAATTTGTGGAGTTTTGTGCGGTTCATGTTTTTGAGGATATTGTAGAGTTTGATCGGAGTAAACAATGCAGATAGTGGAGATTTCTTTTCAGGTTAGGATTTCTAGAAGTTTCATGTCTATTAGAAAATGTTGATAATGTGTTCATATTTGTTGATGTATATATATATATATATGTTGTAACAAGATATTTGGAGTTTGTGGAATTGTTGTTGGTGTGGATATAGGAGTTTGTGGAGTTCGGGTTGTCTTTGTTGTTGTTGGTATCGGATTTTGAGGATTTGATTTATATTCTTGAAATTGAGAAAGGTACGACCAATCCTTACTTGTTTTTTGCTTGTAAATTAGTATTGCTTGAATGGTTGTAGGAACATAATTTCATAATAAATCTAATTATAATTGGTTTAATAATTTTTCTGTTTGGTTATGCTTGGCTTTGACCAGTAAAGACCTGGTAGACAGTGATACTGGTGAGGCACCCTGATGATCTTAGTGTGAGGTTGTCCCTAATGGACTCGTGCCTTGATATGATTCCGGTAGAATTAGGTATTCTGGGTTCAGGGTGTTTGGGGAGTACCCACTCATCCATATATGTATATGATTATTATTTTCAAAGAGTAGTTTGTTTTTTAATGGGGTCTAAGTAACTCCGAGTTCGGGATTAGAGTATACCTAATGCTAAACTGTGTTGTTTTGTTGGCTTAAGAAAGATAATAATACGACTGTTTGCATTAGTTTAAGTTGCATGAATTATCTGCCTGTTGTATGTGCATATGCATTTATTTTCGGATTGGAGTTGTTGTACCGAGCGTCGCCGCTCATTCTTTTAAATTTCAGTACAGGTGAAGAAAATATAGTATATGATCTTTTCGGATATGAGTTATTCTTTGATAGTGGGGATGGCGATAGTGGACCCGACTACCCAGCAGAGAGCTAGTCTTCAAATATCAGGATTTCTAAAGAAAAGACATGTTTAGATCATTTGGAGTTGCAGTTGGATGTTTTTGTTGGTTTTAAATGAAAAGATTTTAACGTAAACAGTTTTTAGTTTCTTGAATTTTTTTGGCTGATGTCAACTTGGATTTTATGCTTAAACCAGGAGTTTCATATTTTATGAGGTACATGTTTTTAGTTTCAAACAGGTTTCGTATCCTATGAGATACCCTATGTGAGTTTATAGGTGATAAATATATTATTATGGATATTAGAGCCTTTGTGTGTCCTATATAAGAGAGGATACATGGCGGGTTGTAATGCCTTATTTTAGGGCATTACAACTTATTTGGTATCAGAGCTACAGGTTTTGAATTGTGTAGATTTAAGTTTTGATTCCTTAGGACGGTGAGATTTGAGGAGTAGGTAGAATCATAGGTTTATTGTTTAGTCAAGTTGATGTTGTCTTGTAGATTTAAGTTTTGATCTTGATTTAGATACCCTTATTCTAATCTTGTGGTGTTTGTTGTGTTAGAATGCCTCCAAGAAGAAGAATTTCTTAGGACAATGAGAATTTGGGGCAGCAGTAGGATGAGCAGCAGGCTCAGAATCAGACTTGCCACCACCTCCACCTATAGGACAGCAGGTTCCAGTTGATGTTGCACAGCTTATGCAAGCTATGAATGCTTTGTTAGGAATGGTTGTTCAACAATAGCAAGATATGAGGAGGGACATGCAGATGGTCCAAGAAAACGCTGAAGCTTAGAGATAGAAGACACAAAGATTGAATGAGAATGGAGGGAATGGAGTTAGGCATACAGATGTGCTTGGTCTGAATAAATTTGTGGATCTTGTGCATAAGTTTGAGCCAGTACTAGGTAAACCTCTGAAGCACAGTTGTGGATATTATGTCTGATGTGTATCTGCTAGTACCCGTTGGGAAGTGAGTCGATGTATAGAATCTGTAAGAATGTGAAATTGAGATAGAAGGTAGACATCTACTGCATATTTGGTGATGCTGGATATGTTAGATTTTGATGTGATTTTGGGTGTAGACTAGTTGGCAAAGTACCATGTGGTGATTTATTGCCATAACCTAGTAGTAGAATTCAGTTTGCCCGATGGTGATCAATTTTTTTATAAGTTGGTAGTGCAAAGACCTCTAGTTTTACTTACTTATGAATTATGGGGAGGATCAGTTTTAGCTGCTATGGTGAAAGAAGATAAGAAGGAGATAGTGTTGTCGGATGTTCCGATTGTATGTGAGTATCCAGAAGTTTTTCCAGAGGATCTACCTGGATTACCACCAGAAAGGGAAGTAGAGTTTAGTATTGACTTGATACCTGGTACTGCACCGAAATCAAAAGCTCTTTATCGAATGGCTCCTATAGAACTTACTGATCTTAAAGTGCAGTTGGATGATTTGTTGAAGAAAAAGTTCATTAGACCTAGTGTTTCACCTTGGGGAGCTCCAGTTCTATTTGTCAAGAAGAAGAATGGCAGTATGAGACTATGCAGCGATTACAGAGACTTGAACCAGGTGACAGTGAAGAACAAGTATCCTTTGCCACGAATTGATGATCTGTTTAATCAGTTAGCAGGAGCTTTAGTGTTCTCAAAAATAGATTTAAGATTCGGATATCATCAGTTGAGAATGAAAGCCGAAGATATTCAGAAAATAGCTTTTAGGGCAAGGTATGGACACTATGAATTTATTGTCATGCCTTTTGGACTCACCAATGCATCAGCAGTATTTATGGATTTGATGAATAGAATCTTCAGGGAGTATCTTGATATATTTGTGGTAGTCTTCATTGATGATGTATTGGTGTATTCAATGACTAAAGAAGAGCACGAAGAACATTTGAGATTAGTTCTGACTAGATTGAAGGAAGAGAAGTTATATGCGAAGTTTTCAAAATGTGAGTTCTAGTTGGGACAGGTGTCTTTCTTAGGACAAGTTGTTGATGGTAGTGGGATATTACATGAATGAAGTGACGCCTTTGCTTTGGCATCTTTTACGGCCAAATTAATCCAATATAATAGGTGATCTAAGTAACGAAACAGATTTGTGTTGCTTTCTTTTAGATAATTGTGATTATGAGATCGAGTATAATGTAAAATCTATAAATGAATGCTATATCAATTGGGAAAACCACATCATAATGTAATTTGTGTACAAGTCCTTCAATCACATATATTAGATAGTGCAGGGATTATCTATCATGGCAACATTCTCCATGAAAGATGTGTCATCTATAAAATGGTACTGCAGGTCCGAAATGGTTTCATATGCAGTTCTACATGTTCATATGTGGCATATCATTCCGTTCACTATGAAAGAAAGATATAATATGTATGAAAAAACCTATAGCCAAATTTATAAATGGGATTGGATTTGAAATATTAGTATAATGGAGCCACAACAATCCAAAAGTTTGGAGGATGTTACCAATCCCCAGTACTTATAAACAGTAGTATGCTGGGAAAAGGCAAAATAGAGATAAGAAAATGTTCACCTAACGTGTCAAATTTCTTTGTGTGAAAGACATTTTACTTAGGCGGGGATAAGCATAAAAAGTAGGCCGACTAAATATAAAATGGAAAAATGTCAGCTTTGATATGTACACTTTAAAATAGTCAATTTATTATCTAATTAAACTTTTAATTATAATTTTTAATATTCTACTAATACTATCTGTCATGCTTCCTAACATAGAAGAAACAACCTATCTATCCCGCCTTAAAATTGAAGGATGTGAGTAATCCACCACATACTCATACCTGTATGCGTAAGATAAGGCTTAGAACATATAAAATCATCATATACCAAATAATCCATAAGAATTTGAAATATTATATGTCATTATTACTGTCAACGTATTACATCTTCATAATTTTAAATGATTCAACACTAAACTAGAGTAACAATATTTAACTAAAACAACCCTTTATTTTATGTCTTGAAACTCTAAAGCAAACGCCCGATCCTACAAGCTGACGTCATCATCATAACACACAAGCTTCTCTCGTATCTGAAAAAGAAAATTCCTCAAAGGGTGAGTCAAAACCCAGTACAAAGCAATACAAACACACACGTTATGTATATGTAACCCTATACTAATGCAACAAGATTAATTTAAATATATAATTTAAGTGCAACAAGCAACATAGGAGTACTCATACTCTACGCAACATGACGGGAACTTGGGTTCCAATACTACCGCAATAATATTGGGGTTAATGACAACAGTTGGTCTCTCACCCCAAAAAGAAAAACAAAAAGTAGGTTCCTCTAAGGTTTATAGTCGTTATCTAGACACCACCGTCATAGTGCATCTATATATAATTTGATGAGCCCATTCCTCCTAACAATGCTTTATATAACTTCTCTTTGTTTACATTATCGTTACGCCCGATTCCATTCCCCTCCTCAACTACCCATCTAGCCAAAACAAGATGGCCTAAGCGCTTAATTACCATGTCAAGATCTAAGACCTTAGCAAGGGTGTCACTCTTCGACTAGATACAACCAAACAGTAGGTATTACACTTTATTAGCTAGCTTTATGTATTAGTCAGGTTATTAAAAATTTCTATCCTAGCAAACAACAAATATGTCATTGCGTAATTGGAATAGTAGATCCTTTACAATGAAAGTCTTGAATCTAATTGTGAGTACTATCTTATTGGTGTTGTTTGTCCGACTTTTTTGAATTTCTCCAATCCTCAAACAGATCAATCTAAACTCGCCTTTAGATATAATCCTTTCCACCACCAAAAGTTGTATGAAACATTAATCTTTCTAGAAAAGTTTGTCGATCGTCTTCATAGGTTTCAAAAATGTTAAACCTAGTTCTAAGAAATTTTGTCAAGGTTCCTCTATTAGTTATAGGTTTTTGGGAATTATAGAGCAAAGAAGGTTTGGAGAACTAAAGCATATGGAGGTTTTCATCTAAGATTTTAAAAAGATATGTCTTAGATTAAAATATATATCTATAGTTCTACAGGGTTTCCTAAGACATTATTTATATTTATTCATGTGTCATTGATTTTAATTATTTGTTTAGATAGGTTTTTCTTTTCATTTTCTTTGTTTTTTTTTTTTTTTTGGCCAGTGTTTAGATAGGTTGTTATGGATTAATATTAGATGATGTATATATACATGTCATTATTATTGCCATTTGGTATTATTATTTTTTATTATAAAAAATCTATGATGTAAATAGGAAGAGTGATCATTTGGTAGTCTTAAAAAGAAATATTAGTGTTTTTTTATGTCTTATCTTAATTATATTGGACTTCGTATCATCTTAATTAAAATAAAATAATTATTGAGATATCCTAATAGACACCATATATATCCAATAGAGCAACACCGTAATCAATCCTTTACAATAATAATAAAATTAAAACTTCTTGTAACTAAGAGAATAAATTTAATGTCTAGATTTTTATCTTAAATTGATTTTGGAATCCAATTCCTTTTAAAATCATATACCTATCACCAAGATGATGATAACTTGATAAAAAATTTACTCTTTGTTTACAACAATTTTTTTTTCTTATTGCGATGATGTAGTTTTCCTTCTAAAGCAAGATAAATTAAAATTATAACAAAATAAAACCTAATAATAACATATTAAGATGATTGAATGTCGATTATTTAAAAATAGATTTATGGGCATTTCATTCTTCCTCTCTTAAAAGAACTTTTGTCCTCAAAAGTTGTATAAACTTTGGAGCAACTCTAAATTCTTAGTCCTTATGTCTTCCTAACACTTCAATGTACTTTCATTTTATTTTATATATTATTGCTTTTTTGGTTCTACGCACGATTGATTTCTTATCCTTTTTAGATATTGCTCTTTTTATATACAAGAATATGTCCCACTGTTGGTTTATGCATACACACACATACATACATACATACATACATACATATATATATATTCATTCTAACTCTCTCCAACATATGACTTGTTATATATTGTCCACTATTACCTAGAGATCTCCCTTTTTATATCAACATTCAATGTTTAATCAAACTTTTAATAGTAATTTTACTAATCTACTAACTTGATTTTTCCTGTTTATCGCATCATCGAACAATTTCACATAGGAAGTCGTCAAACACACTTTCTTATGAAATTCGTATAATTAAATCACATTATTGGAACCACTACTAGAAAAACTAGCCTTTAGAGACAAAAAATTTGCGACGGAAAATTTCTGTCTCTAAAAAAATGAATTAGAGATAGATTTGTGACGGATTTGTGATGACATAAATTATGAAAAATCTTCTAATTTTTATATGCTTTTGCGACGGAATTTGCGACGAATTACACATTGATTTGCGACGAAAATTTTTCCGTTGCAAATTTGTCTCTGATTTTAGAGGGAAATAAATTATTTTAGCGCCAATTTCTATTTTTTTTAATTCTGTTGCAAATTGTCTCTAAATTAAATTATTACACATATTAATATATAAATAATTATGTTTAAAATTTAGTTTTAATTATCCATATTTAATAGAATATATATAAATGTGCATTATATAATAAGGACATATATTATATTTGAAATTAATTTTATTATATAATAACTATAATATGTATAATCATATGTTATTTACAACTAATTATATATTTTTTTATTTATAATATATTTATTATTACATTACATATTTATATATTATAAAGCATAAGTTAAAAATAGTACTTAAAATATAAATATTATATTTATATCTTATTATATATTCTTTTGCATAATAACTTATATAAAAAATCAAATTATACAACTTAATAAAATAGTGTATAACAATAATATAATATGTTATATACAAGTAATATCATAAAATACTACTTAAAAATAAAGTATATTTCAATAATAAAATTTGTAAAATAAAATAATTAATATAAAATGTAAACTTAGTATATTTAAACATATACAAATATATAAATAATATATTACATTTTAACAATATATTAATAAAAAATATATATTCATATTATTTATAATTTTTTATTATATATTTATTATGCCTATTCATATGTTTTTTTAATATAAAAAAAATTATTATATTATCTTACATAATTTATATTTACATACTATATTTTATTTAAAATATAATAACATATTTGGGTAAAAAATAATATCCTATGTAAAAATATAGTGTATTTAAGTAATAAAATATATAATATATAATAATTAGTTAAATATATTTAAATTGGTATTATATATTATTTTATTAATATATTAATGAAAAATATATTTTTATATTGTTTATATTATATTATAATTTATTAAGTGTAACAAAAATGAAATAAAAAATAAACACATTAATTAAAAATATGCAATTTATTAAGTTAATATAAAATATTAAATAAGTAATGTAAAAAGTATAATTATAATATATATCATTAAATATATATAAATTTATACGTATAACATTATTTATATTTACATAATATATAATATTTTTAAATAATAATATCATATTTGGAAAAAAAATTATAATATGCTACTGAAAATATTATATATTTATAATAAATATATAATTTAAAATAATTATTATAAAATGTAAACATTGTATATATTAATATTATATATTATTTTAATAAAATATTAATGAAAAATCCTTAATAAATAGTAAAGTGAAATTATAAAATAAAAATAAATTATAAAAAATATGTAAAATGTTTTATAATTATAATATTGTAAATTGTAATATCTCTTAAATAAACAATAGTGGAACTTTACTCATGAAGATATGACTTGGTTTATTAGTTAGTGCTTGTGAAAATTCCAATGTTAAGTGTGCTTAGTATGTAGCATTCTATGATGGGTGACCTCCTGGGAAGGATAAATAAGAGGCAAATGTGTATTTTTTTAAATAATTTGTCTTAGAATCAGAGACGGATTTGCGACGGAATAATTTTATTTAATATTTAATTGGATATTTAAAAATCTAACTATAAAACAGGGACAAATTTGCGACATAAATTCCATAGCAAATTTGCGACGGAAAATAAATCTGTCTCTAAAAGAATTAGCGACGATGATTTTTGAAACAGAAATTTGCGACGGAAAATCTGTCTCTGAAAGTCTTTAGAGACAGATTTTTCACTTTCAGAGACAGAATTTTTTGTCTCTAAAGCCAAAATTTCTTGTAGAACAAATGCCATGTCGACATTCACTCAAAACAAATATCTGTTACTTATGTCAAAAAATAATAATAATAATAATAACAACCTAATAGACCCTTATTATAATGAGTATATTGGTCTCACAACTCTCCGCGATTTTACTTTCTTTTTTTTTTTTTTTTCAATTCCTAGTGCAGAGAGGGATTTGGGGTAGTAAAACAACCTGTTAAAAGGGAGGGGAAAAAAAAGTTTGCTTCAACTAAGATCCTTATGGCCTAAAATAATAATAAAAAAATAAAAAGAAAAAAACCCTAAGATCCTTACAGTCGAGTACCGAATCCTCTAACAGGATGGGAAAAATGAAAAAAGATTTAAAAAAAACAAAGAGATAAGAAATGTTCACCTAAGGTGGTCAAATTTTTTTGGGTGCGTAGATAAGCACAAAAAGTAGACTGGCAAAATATAAAACTAAAAAATCTCAAATTTAGTATTTAAATTGTAAAATAGTTAATCCCATGTTTAATCAAACTTTTAATAGTAATTTTTATTATTTTACTAGCTTGACTTTTCTTGTTTATCGCATCGTCGAAGAATTCTAATTTTTGAAATGTGATTGATGTACTCTACATACCTAATATATAAAATTTCACATAGGAAGTCGTCAAACACACTTTCTTATGAAATTCATCTAATTAAATCGCATTATTGGAACAAATGCCATGTCAATTCACTCAAATCAAATATCTGTTACTTATGTCAGAAAATAATAATAATAATAATAATAACAACCTAATAGACCCTTATTATAATGAGTATAATTGGTCTCTCAAACCTGTAGAGCGTCTCTATAGCTGATCCGTTATCTGGAAAAGCCCGCTCCATCAAAATAACCAGCCTTTAAACAAAGGCAATACTCCTCGCTTCCAAGTACTGAGAATCTCCTCCAAAGTCTTGGTAATCCCGCACAAATACAAGTCCTCTACCAGAACTCGTAATCTCCGCCTATAATCTGTCAAAGTCTCCTCGTCCTGCATACTAAAGATCTCCCATCTAATGTGACACGTAGCAGGATAGTCTGCACATAATAAAATCTGCATGATTAATAATACACACATACTTTATTCCTAATTGTGCAGTATAATTCTACCCATAACTACCCAACTACTACTAATGAGTGCTAATTAAATCTAATTTACTACATTCACTAAATGCAATTCTTTCACATATTAATCTTTCTTATTCTAGCAACCATGCTCTGATACCAACTAAATTCTGTCACGCCCCGAGGGTACCCTAGTAGTAGTAAACAAGTTACACTTGAATACTATCACTAGATTACCTTCAGAGAATGACAGGTTTTCAAAACAACAGATCTTTTTAGTTGCTTTATAAGAAATAACAAATATATGAAAGAAATAACTTAGTGAATAAACATTACAAAACTATTACAAACCATATAGTTCCTTTGTAGTACACAACTAAATAATCTAATCTAATAGTACAAAACCATTAAACTAAAATATATCTGTCGACTTCTAGCTTCAAAGCTCTTACCGGAGCCATATTCCTGGATGTAACTAACCAGGGTCGTAAAGTGAACCTGAAAAGACTATAGGAGTATGAGCGAAACCACAGCTCAGTGAATAACCAGACATACCATACATCACACAAGTTTTTAACAAATCATATGCAATGCAAGCACTCAACCATATGCACAGATACAAGTTTGCATGATCTAGAATCCAAACAGGAAAAGATTTACGCCCTCTTTTTAATGGGTTAAAGAACCAAAACTTAATGACCCACCTGCCCAGGAGAGACTAAGTACACAGAAGAATCAACGATTTCTCGTTTTAAGGTTATCACTTTGAATATAGTTGATTGAGCAAACCATCTCCTGCAATCCCCTTAGAAGCTCCCTAAGTATTAATCATTTCAAAGCGATTCTACGGGCGACGTTCTTCGGTGCCTTTTAGTTCCTCATAGGACCACCAAACCAAAGAGAATCTTGGAAGAACTTACACATTAGATCAACCAAGCGAAAACAGAGATCCGAAATATTAATACGTAGCAAGCTGTCACAACCATATATGCAATAATCAATTTGTGCAATGCATGCTCATATTATTTTGTTAAGTCAACAAGTCTTAATCAATTTCAAAGTGACCATACATTACACACAATCATCACTATACTACTGCACAACATCAATCATTGCATTATCGCTTTTATAAGGATATTTTAACAATCATACACTCAGATCATATCATACTTTCAACAAGCACTTATTTGGTTCTCTTTAATTTACATATTCAGCTACTTACAAGCACAACCAGTATAATATGACTGAATTACTCACCTGCTCATACTGCCTCAATCGTAGTAATCCGCTGGTAGATCCTCTAGTGAGTCAAAGTCACCTATTTAAGACCAAGTATTCATTAATACAAATTAATTAAGTCCCTATATGTGATTAGTGTCCTAGACTCGATATTTTGGTAATTATTATTACTTAGTGTTGTCGTGTTTCTCCTATTTTATCTCGCATAATTGTTCTGTTATTTTTAGAAGTGATAATCCTTGAAAAATTAAGTTATTTCAATTTCCATTCTTACCTATTTTATCTATCTAGAACAGTTATTTGCCTAATACTAACTTTGATTAACACCTAATATCTTTTCTTAATCTTAGGGTTTTAAGAATCATCCGGTATTAATCAAAATATTCTAAATATTTGTTTTTACTTGTTTATGTAATAAATGCTATATTGTGATACATATATATATATACTAAGTAGACTTAGGTCATATATATATATATATATATAAGTTCTGGTTATTTTCGAAAGAGGCTTTCGTTAAGAAAATTTGGGCGTACGCCGGCTCAAAGCCGCCGGCCTTCAAACCCAGATGCCGGTGTAAAATCGTTTTTGAAGAAATTTACATATCGTGTGCACCGGCTTTGAAAGCTGTCGGCTTTCAACGTACGCCGGCCCTACGCCGTCGGCGTAGATCTCCAGTAGCCGGCTTTCATTCATCCTTTACGTGAAAAATTATTTTACGTAGCCTTTGATCAGTGTAAGCCGCCTATAAGCCGCCGGCCTATCCATCTAAGCCGTCGGCTTTGAGCGTCTACACTGCCGGCCTTGAGGCAGTGTTGTACCGTCATCATCTTCCTCCTCGGTTCGATTCATGTTCTTTGATTTTTACATGTTAAAAACCTTACTAAACCGTTTGTAAATGTTTATATACCTTATATAAGAACATAAAACAACTTTCAACACGTTTAAAAACATATATATATATATAGATCTCGATTCTTACAAGATAAAGTTAGGGTTTTGGATTATTACCTCGTTGGAGCTCGTTTGATGTAATCCGAAACTCGTGTTTGTGTTTATTATGTTCCTAACATGATTATAAGTCAGTTACCAAGCTTAGAATTGAACAAAAATAACTCGAGTTACCTCAACTTACCATTGAGTTCGTATTCAAGGGTTTTTGGCTTTGTTTTTCCTTTTATCCGAGTTCGGTTGTTCTGATCGGTTTGTTTTCTGTTTTTGATTCGTTTTGTTTGTTGTTTGGAATCTATTTCGTGCTGTGGAACTTGGGGATGAATAAGTTTTGTTTGCTCTCCATTAAAGTCATTTATTACACACATATATATAGGAGAAGAAAGAAGAAGACTCACGGCTGCTTCTCCTTCGATTTTCTTTCTCTTTTGGCTGTGTTTGATATGTTGTTTTCATGGAAATAAATGTTAGAATGACTTGGAAACATGTGATTGGTGGAGTGGTTAATTTGTTTGACAAATTTGAGGGAATTATTGGTTGGATTTCGGCTCCGTATCTCTCTTCCTCAATGTCCATCGAAAACAGCAGCCAAAACATATATATTTATTAGTTTATTTATTTAGTTTAATTTTAGGATCATTTAACAAGTTATACGGGTATAAACTAGCTAATATTTGGAAGTTTTTGTACAAAAATATGTTTATTGAAGTATACAAAACACTTAGATTTTCAAATAATACAAATTTAGGTTATATATATACGTAGTTATTTATTCGTATAATTTTATCTCCCGCGATTTGGATTTCTTAAGCTCGTTAGGTCAATTTTTGTTTCAGGCTCCGATAGCTTAAGAAAACTCGGTTTAGAACAATAGCGTGATCCGATTATTTGTTTGGGGTTTAGATTTTGAGTTATTCAACAGTTTGTATTTTCGTTGTGTATTTAAAATCTTAACGGTTCATTTTTGGATCATCGTTTTCTCTTTATAAGCGTAAATAATCATTTATGTAATATTAGACTTAATACGGAAATTAAACTATATTTATATCTTTAGTTTTGATACCAAACATGAATTCTTATTAGTAGCTTTTAATTTTAACTAGAAATCTTGAATTTAGGGTTTAAGTCTAAATATAAACTCATCACTACTTATTGTTCTAATCCCGAATCATTATCGGGATCAAAAAAATCATTTAATCCAATATTCATATTTTCTATTTAAACCTATTTGTATATCAGGTTTCTGGTCTAAATTTTAGATCATATCTTGAATTATTCATTCAAGATACAAAATCTCGTTTTTGGTATTAACTAGGGTTAAAGAATTTCTTTAATCGGTTCCTAAATTCTTCATCCATCAAAAATCTAAATATTAATCTATTATTAGACTTCGATTAGAATCTAAGTCTATTATCTAGTTTATACAATCTATTGTAAGGTCGTGTACTAATGTGGAAAATTCTCAGGGTTTACACAACCAGCTCCCTTTCCCCTGCAATCATAATGAAGGTGAAGGATTTGTTTGCAACTCTTATCCATTTATCTTCACCTTCTGATAAGTCTGCAAGAAAATCCTTTGAGGGATGGGGACCTTCGAGCATTGGCGGCAACATTAAGCCCCTAGAAGCCTAATGCTTCATCGACATAATTAATCCATCACTAGCATATCATCCCACTAACAATCAACAAAAATTTGAAAAATGATGATCATGACGAATAAACATTTAAAACTTTGTTCTCGTAACAAAATTTTACCGATATTTAAACATCATTTATTTGAATACATAATGAGTTAGCATCAATAAAACCTTTTTGGTACTCTACCTCATTCGTGATATTGATTAAGAAAAATGCGAGTATAAACTCTCATTCTTGAAGATTTGTTGGGCATTTTTTTTTCTTGTAATTATAATCTTTTTTAATATTATTTACTTAAATATATTTAATATTATTATTATTATTTAAACTAGTTATTGCTTATCAATCAAAAGCCGACATGCATTTGGATAGATGGATAACTTATTAGAGCTAAAAAAAGTCCTATTCTACAAATATCGAAAACTCAAAGGATTTAAATAGGAAGGAGAAAAAGAGAAAAGGTCGAAGACTTAGATAAAAAAAAATAGATAAACATTGAAGATTAAATGTATAATTTTTTCAAAATGAATTTGCACACAAAACTTTTTGTAGAAAATCCTAAATTTACAAAACACCATAAACACACAGGTAAGATTGTAATAGATTCACTATTAGTCACAGTCTCAAAGCTATTACATCCCAACTTCCAAACTCGCCTCTATAAATGCTTCCACTTCCTTGCACTTGCTTTCCCCCTACAAATACATATCCTCGCACTCCCAACATATGGTGACATCACAAAAGTTGAAGTGGTAACAAAAAAGCTCGTCTGAATCTAGAATCTTGACTAACAAAATTATCCTAAATCTTGAGAAGTAACATGATTAGGATCAAGTTTTAACTCATGTGGACTAATGATATGATCAAAAGTGAGGGGATTGAATAGCTTAGTACGCTTGTTGATATTAGAATCGATTGTGACTTCAAATACAAATGCTTTTAACTTAAAGATTATTTCTACATTAAACTTTGTTTTAGCAAATATATCAATTTTTTATCCAATTTGAGAATTTGCTTTTTAAATTTTGCATGAGCTAGACTTATGATATGTTCATTTGGGGATTCATGAAGAAGATTTCACTTGATGATGTAATATAAAACGTTCTTGATAAATATAAGGCAAATAACTAAGTTATCATGTTAGTTATTAAGGAGTACTCATATAGAGATATTAATTAGTTCAAGAAAATATATTTGAAATTAGATTTAAGACTTCTACATTAGTAGTAGAATTTTTTTTTTTAAATCTATGTGATTGAGTAGTTTTAGGGTTTTGATCTATGCGATTTGAGTTTTCTGCTCCAATCGAGTAAATTAGGTGATAAGAGCGTGTTCATCATATTAAATAATAAATAATAAAACCCAATAGAAATTCTACAAGAAGCTCTAAGGCAACACACCTATCGATTGCAGAATAAAATTACTACATGTGTCATCTTCTAGGATGTGGATTTACAAGCATTAGTATTACTACTTCCCTGTTATTTACCCTAAAAATTGACATGAGATTATTAATTATAGCTACTACTTATCTAACTAATAAACCTAAGAGTCAATTGTGTGCTTTCTTAAGATAATCCTTCAACTAGAGGAATTTGTTATCAAATTAATTGTCCTCACAAGCTAATTAATTCCTAACCCTATATGAGATAGTGGAAATCTCTTTTGTCACCATCGCGACTTAAAATCACATTAAAGAACAAGATTCCTTTCAAGAATATAAAATTAGTACAAAATATCAAGGGTTCCTATTTCTCGATAAACGTATAATCTCTATATTTATGAAGATTTATTCAATTAGACAAAATTTGTTTCTATCTAAAAGAAATCAGACATACAATCAATTACGGCTACAAAATAATCACAAAAACAGTAAAAACACATGAATAGACTCAAGAACATAAACTTTCATTAATCAAACAAATTTAGCACATGGGTTAGGTTTTCACAAGACTTAGGGTAAAGAAATTTACTCTTCCATGAGATTTACAGTCATAGCACAAAATTTAGAAGAATAGATAATAAACGTGATGTAAAAATAAACCCTTTCGAAGTTCGTAATTTTTTTGTCTCTAGGGCTTTTGGATGGGTAAAAGATGTATAATTGGTGAAATCAAGCTTTTATTTATAATTATAGTGAATGTTGGTTCAGCACTACCCCCTACAAGTCTGTGCACCATAGGCCATGTTCAATTAAAACGATCAAATTTCTCAAATAACACTCCTACATGAACCCTAAGCACCATTTATGCTTGAGCCTGTGTTGAATTGTAACCAAGCACTGTGTGCATTTTCTTCTCTACACAACCTTCGTCCTTAGCCATGTTTGTGCTAGTGCAAAACTGCAAACTTGCTTCTAGACATTTTCTTCACTTTTGTACAACCTCCTGCATGCCCTATGTAGTAGCCCGAGCACACTCAAAGATGCTTTATGGTCACTTTTTTGTAGTTGCATGGCCTTGAGTATTTCCATGCAACAACCTAGGCACATTTAACAACACTTACTGATCAATTTTCCACTTCTGCCCTAATAGTTAGCATGGCCATGTACTAGGTAGGTAAAAACCAAACCTTGTCTAGACTTTATCAATTTTTTTTTGTTTCTCTTTAATTATCTTCAAGACTCTTAAATGTCTTCTTTTAGCCCCAAAATTAATATCTAAGCAATTAAGTATCCTTTTCTTGATGGAATTATATAAAAAATGATCAAATGAGCACTAATGAGAAAGGTCTGTCGACACTTATCATTAGGGTTTAAAATGCTAGATATATCTCGATAACCATTGTATCATTATCTAACATGTATAAAATTTATTATTGAATTTAAGGTGAAAAAATCTTAGGGGTTGCACTATCAACTTGATACTTTCTTCCAAATCAAACCATTATACTGCAATCTTTCAATCATAGATTAATTTCTCTATGACATCCTACCTTCTTTTCATAATCACAAGTGTGATATTGGTCATTCTCCAATTCTCATCCAATCATTAACTTTTCTATTTGCAATCCATACTTAGGAGGTTAGAATCACTAGTTGGTTATGTGGGTTTTCACATTTTAAAAGCACAAACATGGAGTTGAAGTTTTCTAAAAATTTATTAAAATACTAATAAGTTTTATTCAATTTCAATTGCAATCTCCAACATACGCAAGCACATCTACCAAAGTAGTATAGAAAGTGTTAGGTCGTATTCATTAGGATCGTTAGCATCTACCGTACCCACTCTTCATTTATTATCTAGCTAAAAAAATATTTAAAAGAATATTATAAACATCAAAAAGCTAAGCTAATGTTAAAACTAATTATATACATGTTTTTAGGGCAAATAAATGATATAAGTTTGTAAATACAAGATAGAGCTTAGGATTTGCTTCGCCAAGCCCTTATCATGTGATTTCTTAACAAGCTCAAAGAGTTGTTTGCCAGGTATACTTGTACTATCAAATTCACTAAGGTAAGTTAAAACCTCTATCAAGATCAGAAACTTTAGATCTATATTAGACCACCAAAAACTCTTTACGAGCTATCAGCAACTTAAATCCGTAGAAAGATTAAGAATCATTTGATTAAAACCCACTTTAATGAATTTAAAACCAAGTGATAGAAAGTTTCACCATCCCTATCTCTAAGTGATTATGAGCAACTTCATTAGTAGCCTAGATCTATTTAAAAGAACAATATCTCAATTTATTCAATTAAAATCAAACATGAATCTAAAAGATGTACACACAATTAGACTCAAGAAAATAAGTTCAGCTACTAAATACAAGTACCTCATAAAAGTTTGATTAAAATGCATTTAAAACCACATGAATCAAGTCCTTGATTCACAAATCCTAAGTTAAGATAATTATTTCTCTATAAATGTAAACATTAAGCATAAATTTAAGAAAAATAATACGAAATTTAGGATGAATATTATAGATTAAATAACAAAAAAATATTGCAAGAACAAACATCGGGTTTTATATGAATTTACCTAGAAAACTTGAATCCTTATTAAGAAAAAAAATTCTCTCACTACTCTATACGTTAGGAAATTTATTACATATGGTATATCTATTATTGCACATCCATGCATGTTTATTTATAGGTGACAGGGCACAAAAATCATGAAGATTTTATTCATTGATGCGGAAAATTCCTTATAATGGATTTTTTCCTTATCTTCGCGTGCTTTAAATTAGGGTAACATGTCTATGATAGCAAAGATAGGGTCACTTCTTACAGCTCAAATCGCAAGCTCGAAGATTGGTTATGATCCAAGCTGTGTCTTTTCATCAAAAACACAATTTTAGTGCAATTTGAACTACGGATGGAATCGCAAGCACGATTATTGGGCATGATTGAAGTTTTATAAATCGAGAGCACAGTTTAGGGTGCGATTTGCACTTTTGCCTTATTTTGTTGCCCTTCGTTGAGGTCTTTAGTAGCCACGATTGAGTCTGTTTTCAAACATTGTTGTTTTACTCCAATTTTGATTCAAATCACTTTTTTTCTTCTTATTATGATCTTTGGAGCTAAAAAACAACATTTTCATAGTAATAGCATCAAATCATAGGAATTTATTTAAAAATAGATCAAATAAAGCATAAATTCTTATGAACGGAATATAGTATAAAAGACTTATCGAATTCCCCCACGCTTAAGTTTTTGCTTGTTCTTAAGCAAAACATCATTTCAAAACAAAAAAGTAAAGCTCCTTGAATAGGAAAATAAATTACGAATGCAATTTGACTAGATAAGTTAAGTTCAATCACCACTAAACTCAATGTTCTATTGCAAAAATAACTTCATACAATCCTACCATATCATGTGCTAAAGTTACTTTTGTCAAAATTACTAGATTTATTTGAATAGATCAACTTTTACCCTCATTGTTTAAATCAAAATATAAAGCAAAATTATTCAAAAGGTTAGACAAAGTAAGAGAGATTCAAGCAATTTTATCCCCTTTAATTTTTAAGTATACAATTCTTTAGTTATCTCTCTAAGCACTACACTAAAAAATGAAGGCATACACATTAACTTATCCCTTGAACCATTTTCCTTGTTCGTGCTTTCATTTCATTTTCATTCATTATTTGTATACTTAAGGCTATAGAGGGGAAGGTTTTTAGATTCTTCTTTTCATTTACTTCTGGAGGGGTTTTTGTCCTTATTTTTTTCGTTTTTTTTTTTTTTTTGCTTATTTAAAATTGATAAAGGAGTCAAGAAATTGCTTTTATGAGAGACCAACCCCTGCCCATATCAATCATAAGTGCATGGCCATTTTTATTTTAATTTTAATTTGATGTAACACAAGGAAAATTCATCAAGTTAAAAGTGTCACTCGAATCTTCATTAAAGACTATAAAGCTCTCAAACGACTAATTGGAAAGCATACATATCATTTAAGCCTTTAATGATTAATTGAGTAGCCTCACTATGGACCTTAAGTCAATTTCAGTTCTAAATTCTCAATTTAAATAACAAGTACAACTATTCCATATGGATATCATAGAGTGAATTCAACAAAGTAAAGTTAACTCACAAGTAAGATGGTGATATCAATATAACTTTAATTGAGTTATTTGATGATTTCATCTCAAAATTTTGAAAAATTTTCTCAAATTTTTACCATTTCATTATTTTCCTATAATTGTATTTACTCAATTCTTAATTAATTATTAGTCTCAACCCTTAGCCATGCTTAATCTCTTCCGTAGTGCCTTCCCTCAGGCTTAAATAAAACATTATCCTCAATGTTTGAAACATGATGAATGAAATAAGGGAATATCAACAATTAAAAGTGTAATATACGGAAATAAAGATGAAAATATAATGAATTATGAATAATGAGATGATATAGGATGAGTTTAAGGTCAAAACAAGTAAGTTGTAAAGGTTTAAGTTTGATTATAGAATGAATATTAAAGTTCATATTTCTGCATTTTTTTACAGATATTACGCCGCCTTATGGAGAATCTACGCCACTAACGTAGAGATGGCATAGGAAGGGAACAGTAGCGTTTTTCTTAACGCTGGGTAAAACACCGCCGGTTTACACTAAGGATTCTTTTAAGGCCGCGAGGAACGCCGCCGGTGTAGGGCATGGATTTGCCGGCGTATGTAGTAGGATTAAGTTCTAAGAATTCAAAGCCCCGATGAACGCCGCCAGTGCTTGTATAAATTTCGCCAGCGTAAGGTGTGCACCAGCAAGATTTAAACACACGCCGCCAGCGTAGGGCCGACGTATGACCAAATTCTATAAATACGAGATGCGAAAAACGATTTTTCGATAAACTTTTTATTCATTTTCTTCTTGCGGCAAAAAGGGTTTTGGAGTGTTCTTGGAGATCTAGGCTTGAAGAATCATCCAAAGTGTGTTTTTGATCCAAAGTAAGTGATTTTAACTTTCACTCATGGATTAAATACTAATTTGTATGAGTTTGCTTAGGGTTTTGTTGTGTTCTTGAAGGAAAAACATGGGAAAGACTTAGATCTTGGATTAAATCTGTCTCGGTTGGATAAGAAGTGAGTTTTGTGATTAAAACAATGTTCTCATATCATATTTATATGATTTTCATGCAAATTCTAAGGATTTTGTGATTTGTTTGCATGAAGGAAAACCCTAGATTTGGTTGGGATCCAAATTTGTGGATGTGAGTCTGGATTTGGTGATCCAAATCAGTAAGTTTCATATTTTCGTTGATGAGTTTAAACAATGTATGATTATATGATCTTTATATGTTCTTGTTGTCATATAATATTAGGGTTTTGTGAAATATTCGGAATTTGTGGAGTTTTGTGCGGTTTATTATTGTTCTTGAGGATATTTGTGGAGTTTGATCGGAGTAGACGGTGCAGATGGTGGAGATTTCTTTTGAGGTTAGGATTTCTGGAAGTTTCATGTCTGTTAGAAAATGTTGATAATGTGTTCATATCTATTGACGATATATATATATATATATATATGTTGTAACAGGATATTTGGAGTTTGTGGAATTGTTGTTGGTGTGGATATAGGAGTTTATGGAGTTCGGGTTGTCTTTGTTGTTGTTGGTATCGGATTTTGAGGATTTGATTTATATTCCTGAAATTAAGAAAGGTACGACCAATCCTTACTTATTGTTTTTGCTTGTAAATTAGTATTTTTTGAATGGTTGTAGGAACAGAATTTCATAATAAATCTAATTATAATGGCTTAATAATTGTCTGTTTGGTTGTGCTTGGCTTTGACCAGTAAAGATCTGGCAGACAGTGATACTAGTGAGGCACCCTGATGATCTTGGTGTGAGGTTGTTCCTAGTGGACTCATACCTTGATATGATTCCGGTAGAATTAGGTGTTCTGGATTCGAGGTGTTTGGGGAGTACCCACTCATCCATATATGAATATGATTGTTATTTTCAAAGAGTTGTTTTTTTTTCAATGGGGTCTGAGTAACTCCGAGTTCGGGATTGGAGTATACCTAATACTGGACTATGTTGTTTTGTTGGCTTAAGAAAGATAATAATACGACTAATTGCATTAGTTTAAGTTGCATAAATTATCTGCCTGTTGTATGTGCATATGCATTTGTTTTCGGATTGGAGTTATCATACTGGGCGTCACCGCTCATTCTTTTGAAATTCAGGTACAGGTGAAGAAGATATAGTATATAATCTTTCTGGATATGAGTTATTCTTTGATAGTGGGGATGGCAATAGTGGACCCGACTACCCAACAGAGAGCTAGTCTTCAGATATCTGGATTTCTAAAGAAAAAACATGTTTAGATCATTTGGAGTTGTAGTTGGATGTTTTTGTTGGTCTTAAATGAAAAGATTTTAATGTAAACAGTTTTTAATTTCTGTTGAATTTTGTTGGCTGATGTCAACTTGTAGACATCGACACGGGGCGGTTCTAAACCGCGAACTGCCCCGAACCGTCCCTAGCGGTTCCGTATCCGGGAACCACCGGTTGGGGACAGTTACGAACCACCGAAGGACCCGCTGGAACTGGCAGGTTTTAGCAGTTCGTCTACGCAGAACCGGCGGTTCCACCGATTTCGGCCCGTCTTAAAGAAAAAACAACACGCGCGCAGAATGGACTCTCGGACCATGCCCCAGTCATTATTCAGTTGAATCACTCCATGCAGCACATCCATAAACCTTTAAGGTTTATTAATACATAGTCTAATCATCCCTCCTTTCTCCAAACTGTGGAGCAAGCGTGGAATATTCGAGTCGATCAGGCTCGACGATCGAGAGAAGCAAAACAAAATCAGAATTTGGCCAAAAAAGAAGCAAGGCTATGGATACCATGACCGATCACCATCGATAAATTTAAAGACATCAACCAGCGAATGGAAGTCTCGCCTTGTCCTTCCGAGATAGGAGTTGAGAGCTTCAGGCAGCACCACATCCCTAGCACACTAGAATAGGTAGCACAAGTCATAGCAAGACTCCAATCTTTCGATAGCAATGAGGAAAGAAAGGTCTTTGTCCCGAAAGAAAAGAATGGCATTTACTGCTACAGACACCGACTCTATCTTAACGACCGGTAAAGCCCTCTCTTTAGGATATGGCACATCACTGCTCGGAGAGGAATTCTTTCTTCTCTTACCCGCAGGCGTCTACGTCTAAGCTCTCAAGGACTCGGATTAGTCAACAGGGGTTGTTGGGCGCGTGGGGCAGGGGAGGAGTGGGTGGGGTTGGGGGGCCGGTCTCAAAAAAAAAAAAAAGAAAAGAAAAAACAAACCTCATGGAACGGAACCGGAACCGTCAGAACCGAGGTTCCGTGGAACCGTGACCGCCTCAGCTCTGGCGGTTCCGGTTCAGGCCCGAAACCGATCCAAACCGTATCGATGTCTATCAACTTGGATTTTATGCTTGAATTAGGAGTTTCATATTTTATGAGGTATATGTTTTTAGTTTCGAACATGTTTCGTATCCGATGTGATACCCTATGTGGGTTTACAGGTGATAAATATATTATTGTGGATATTAGAGCCTTTGCGTGTCCTATATAAGAGAGGATACGTAGTGGGTTGTAATGCCTTATCTTAAGGTGTTACAAAAAGTGCAAGGAAAGTTTCAATGATCAGAAGTTCAAGAAACTTCTCTGTTTAGAATTGTGGTTGAGATTATGTTTGAGACCACAAATTTGGTTGCCTTCTTGATTTAACCTGTTTAAGACTAAGGTAAACAAGGCAAAACATTTGTAGTAATTTCGGGCTCTGTTGGAGACGTAGTTGAAATTGTGAAAACTTTTTTAAGTGAATCATGATCTAAATTACATTGTAACTGCACTTTATTTACTTAAAAGGACCCTACATTAAATCAATTTTATTATGCCACAAGGAATTTTGATTATTTCATGAAGAATAAAGAATTTATGAATAAAGAATACAAGAATTAAACTAACTATAAAGAATAAAGATTAAAGAGATAGATTAAGACAAAGAATGTGATTGTTTAGAAGAATCAGAAAAAGAATTAATAAGCAGTTTTTATTTAGTTCTCTTTCATTTCTTACTAGTCTCTCCTTTATCATATTTTTCTTTTATTTCTTTCCCTCATCTTACCATAATGCTGGGTATAATATTCCTGGAGCATCTTTTGCTTATACTATCAGGGAAGAATAGGGTTTTTATACGATTTTTCATAAAATTTGTAGCGGAAAATTAAAAACCCTAAAACC
Source organism: Combretum micranthum (assembly GCA_024138025.1). Taxonomy (NCBI): domain Eukaryota; kingdom Viridiplantae; phylum Streptophyta; class Magnoliopsida; order Myrtales; family Combretaceae; genus Combretum; species Combretum micranthum. Next base: position 28,506 of record JAMXBD010004731.1, read on the forward strand.
GGAATCCAAGTGCTTTGATTAAATTTGATAACAAGAGGAATAAATTCTTGATTTACCTCGCAATTTCGTATCCAAAGATTTGAAATCAAACTCTTGCGATTCGGATCTACAAGACACCACGATTTTGTTGTGCCCTCTACGTAGTCCACACGAACAAGCCACCCAAAAAGGAATCAATTCTTGCGTGCTGGCGCAGTCTAGAACCTTTCTAGATTGATGAGGAAGATCTGAGTTTTTCTCTCTCTTTTAGGGTTACAGAGTTTCTCTACCGTCCAATATGACAGTGAAAGTTTTAACCCAAATGAAACACTATCACACCTATTTATATTATGTCAGTATTTTGCAGTGACAATAATGCTCCTATTCTTACTAGGGTTGGTAATGATAGTAAATTATTATTCATAATAATAATTTATTTATTTTTCCCATTGGATTTTTTAAAAATAAATCACAAATTGGTGATTGGCCTCTAGTACATGAAATGACAATACTTAGTAATTGGCCTAGGGCACAATCACTAACAAGAACTCCTTATAGAATGCTTGCCAGAACATTTGCTAAGTAACTTCCCCATCCATATGGCACTTGGTGCTCAACCACCAATTATTTGCCCTTCCAATTAGCAAGTAGGAGGTGTATTCCACTTTCTTGTTCTCTGGTATGTCCAGAGCAGCAAATGTTTTCTCTACTTCTTCCATCCAGAGTTAAGCATCCAATGGTTTCTTTAGCATAAGCTCAATCTTGTATACCCGGTCTACAAATCTGATGAGGCTCAGCACATCTATTGAAGCTTAGCACATCTGCTTGTCTAGCCCCGTTTCCTCTATTTCCATTGTTCCTCTAATTTTCTTGTCTCCAGGCCTTAGCATTAACCTGTGTCAATTCCACATCATGCCTCATGGTTTGGTGTTGATGTGCCACCACTCCCAGCAAAGTATTCACCGCCTGCATCAATTAGGCCACATCTATAGGCGTTTGTTGTCCTGCAGGTAGAGGTGCTTGTTGTCCTATAGGTAAAGGTGCTTGTTGCCCTATAGGTGGAGGTGGCAATAAAACTTTAGGCACTTGATTCAAAGGTGGCTAATTCAATGGTGATTCTTCCTCCTGACCAGTTTTGGAGGAACCAGCATTGAGGTTCTTCTTCTTGGAGGCATGCTAAGAGATTAAACATAGAATATAAGAACAGGATATAATATAACATCAACACAAGCTAATAAAGATCATAACATAAATACTAAGCAAACCAACCATTTACTACCCCACTCATCAATGTTCACTTCCTAAGGAGTTAATAACTTAGATCTATTATGATCAAGACCTTTGTTCTAATACTAATTAAATTATAACGCCCTAACATAAAGACATTACAACCTGCCATGTGTCCTTCTCTTTACAAGAACATGACAAGTCTAAACAATAATATACCACAAGTAAACATTAATAATTAACTCCAATACTCACATCAAAGGTGTACCTATTTATAAATATGTCAAAGGAGTAAATCTCCTAATTAATCTAATCAGTTTAAACCAAAGCTAACTATAAATCATAAACTTAAAACATAAAGGAGTTTTCATAACTTTGTCTTAATTCATAAAACAAGAAATCTCTTAAAAGATAGAAAGTTCCATAAGCCATCAACTCAGTCTCAAAGCTATCCAAGTGGTCCAAATATCAGAATATCCAGTCCACTATCATCATCCCCATCATCCACAAATATGTCAAAACCACATGATCATAATAAACCGTATCTGCACCTGTTCCTAAAAAATGAAAGAAATGAGCTAAAAAGCCCAGTACGCTAAACTACACATAAATGCATATGCACATAAATATATAATCAAATGTAACTATTTCTAATGCAAAAATATAATTTCTTATCTTATATTAGTCAACAAGAAACACAATTCAGAACCATATGCATCTAGTGTCAAATTTGGAATAACTCATGACTCCATAAAACTAAACATATAAAAAAATAGATAATTATATATATATATATTGGTTTCGAAGAATCATCCACACACCGTGGCCTTTGCCAAAACTAATCTACCAGAATCATTTCTATGCACGAGTCCACTCGAGACAGCCTCACACAAAGATCATCAGGGTACCTCGTTAGTATCACACTCTGTGTGGTCTTTACTAACCAAAGTCAAACACAAGTAGCAAAACAATTTAATATGTCATATAGAATTAAATTGATTTGATATTCTAACCTTACCACATACAACAACAAATCTAAACCTACAAGTACATACAACAAATAAGGTAAGGTCATACCTGAATCAAATTCTAGAAAACAGAACTCTAAATCATCAAAATCACCTTTAGAATCAAACCCTATTTCACCAAAACCTAATAATATGAACATATAGATTTTAAAATAATATTTTTAGTACATGATCTTAATTCGAACTCCAACTAATCCCTAAACTCAACAAAATAAAAAATTCACACCTTTCTCCTTTAATCAAAATATCAAATTCCTTCATAATAACAAATTACCTCAAGATCTTCCTAAACCCTAGAATTTCATTCAATGACGAAAATTCAGAAATCAACACAACTCATAATCATAATATCTTAAAGATTATAAATATATCAAACTTACCTAAATTTGATCCTCAATCTTTCTTAAACTCCAAATCTCCAATAGAATAGATTTCTCCAACAACTCCTCCAAACCCTAAAATTCCATTTCACATTGATCATGGAAAAGCCATAAAAATCTTCAATTCATATTGACAAGATTAAGGATATACAAAACTTACCTAATATTGATCTCAAAATCTTCTTTAATCAATAGAATCAGATCTCCAAACCTGATAGAGAGATTCTCCAATTCTACCTTCAATTTCAAAAGAAAAACTCTAAGAAAAACCGATATTCTATGAAATCCTAAAGCAAAGATGAGGATTCAATTACCTGATATAGGCTTTAGAATCCCTTTGGCAGCTAAGAACTCTTAGAGAAAGGATATCTAGGTTTAGGGTTTTGTTTTGAAGAAGAAACAAAGAAGGAATATATAAAGGATTCATGTCTTTTCATCTCCTGCACAAGACATACACCGACAGTTTCTAAAACGTACGCCGGCGATGTAGCTTGAAGGCTAGCGGTGTAAATTGAAAAGTTGGAGGCGTGGAAGCAGTGTAGAACTCTCGAGCCATTTTCCTTTCAACGTACACTGGCACCTACACTAGCAGCGTAAACTTCAAATTTGACAGCATACACAATTCTGAGCATTTTTCACACTTCAATACTATCTCAACGCTGGTGGAGCCACAAAAATGAACGCCGGTGGTGCTCCTTTCTACACCGGTGGCATTGAGCCAGTGTTCAATATGAAACTTTTCCTTTCTTTATACATTGTTCATTTGTATATTACAAAAGGTCTCGGAGTAGTTAATACCATCACATTGGGTGAATTGTTGGGCAACAAAACATGCTCTGTGGTGCTCAACCTGCCCCTCAACATTGTATTTGAGGTAAAATTTCCAAGTATTGCCTAACAATTTAGTGTGATTGCGGATCAACAAGAGTCTAAGTTTTATTTTCAAAGAGGGATTTAGATTCTTCTCTCATTGTTGCTAACCATATAGGCTCACGAAGAGCAGAAGTAGAATGACAAGTAAGGCATGAGCATAGAGATTAAGAATAGTGCGAGCTTTGGTGATTTCATACGTAGAGTGGGTATGCATGTGATGGGTGGGTAGGATAGAGGAGGGTAGAATAGGAGAAGGTAAGAGAGTTAAGGTAGAGGGGATGTGGGAAGAAGATGCGTAGGCTGGTCCTAGTGGTGTAGAAGGTCCAAAACAATGATAAACGCATATGATTTTGGCATGTGAACTAGTAGATTTATGACCATCTCCAAAGTTGCTAGGCAATTCTAGTTATGGATTTGGAATTTCTAACCTTTGACCCCATTGGTCTTCATCATGTCAGTTCCACACTCTTGTTGAGATCTACTAATAATAAAATGCATTTAAGGTGTTGGTGTATACAAAAGTCAACTCTTTTTTGTGAATGGATGTCATGCCATTGTTGCTTTATTCTTCTACCTTTGAGCATATTTTTCGGAAGTCTCACCAATTTTTTGTCATTTTGCTAAGGTTAGACATAAATGGTGTTATCTCCACACTAAATTTATACTGATTATAAAAAATAGGCTAGCTTGTCTTAAGTATTGATTTCATTTAGATCTAATCATGATATCAAATGAAAACTAGTCCCATGATGTTACCTTAGGAAGTTTAGACCATTAAAGAGTCATACCTCATATAACATTCTCATCTTACAGAAATACACACTGATGTTCACATAAGATAATAGGTTTTAGCATACACCTTTAATTCAAGAACTTTAAACTCCTTAGGATATTTTGTTCTCTATATATTATTAAATTGGTCAACTCTTTTTTTTTTTTTTTAAATTCCAAAATCAATTGGAAGTGGTGGTTTTGGTCATGGGTCACTAGTTTTGCTTGAAGAAATAGAGAAAGACTAACATGGTTCTACAGTTCCGCATATATAAATATATGTGTATATAGAGAGAGAGAGAGAAAGAGTTGTGACTTAAAAGATTATAGGTCAAATCGAACTTGAAAGACAATGAGAGCTTTATAAGCCGCATTTATAGGAAACCATGCATTAATGCATGTAGTAATTGAATGATCAAAGGGAAAGCTCAATTAAATTTATGTAACTTTTGAGTGGTAAATTCGTTTAGTTTTTTTTTTTTTTTAGAAGGGATTATTTTTAGTATCAAGCCCTTGACATTTTAATTGCTCAAATATATTAAGTTCTTAGAAGAAGGAGCTTTTTTAAAGTCTTAACATTCATCAATGGCAAAGTGCATTAAGGAAGACAATTGATAGTGCCTCCCAAAATAAAATATACATTCTCAAATGACAACTTCGATGTAATTGAGGAAAAATTATTTCCTTTCACATAAAAAGGGATTGAATTGGAGATGTAATGGATGCAAATATATGCCCTAAGAAGTGAATAGACTACCCATACTACTTATATCATGCAACAATATTACATTTAAATTCTCGTTGTTTGCCAATGATATTGTAGCCTAGTGGCATCTTTGGACTCTCAAGCGAGAAGTACGATTTTGAATCTCCCTCCTCAAATATAATGGAAATATATATATATATATATAGACACATATATTTGGCATAGGCCAATTATGCCTAAATGAGATATTGGGATAATAATTGGCCTAAGCCCATTGATCTACTAAGCTTGATACTGTCATGTCATGTGTGCATTGGAAAAATGAACTTTGAAATTAAACTAAATATGATTTTAAAAAAATTCTCATTGGGAACTTGATTTTAACCTATCTTGTTCAATTTAAAACTAAATAAAGCTCGTTATAAACTCACATGTCACTTAAATTGCTCTTTCATTTTCTAGAAATGATTGATCTAGACTTCATTGAGTTTTTATTATTTTGACAAAATAAAGCTCTACTTGCCTAAAAAACCTAATTTATGTATGATAACATATATAATAAAATTTTAAACTTGGTTTTGGCCAAAAATATACAAAATTTATATTTATTTTATTTTTTCCTCTCAGTTTTATTGGACTTTTTCAAGATTTTCTTTACTTTTGAGATATTTTCTTTATTTTCAATCATATTTTTATTTTAAGTCAAAACCTTTGTCATACTTTGAGAGTTTTCTTTCATTTTATATAATTTTGATTTTTTTAATTTATATATTTTTTTTATTAAAAAGGATAAAAAAAGAGGTATTTATAATACAAAACATAAATATTGTTATAATTAAGTAGTAAAGAGTAACAATTCAGAATAAAACCAATATTCTATTTAATTATCCTTTGCTATATTTCCTATCCTTTACATTTTCATTCAAAATAACACTCCTCTCATAACAAATAAAGATAGTTCAAGCTTTACTAATGTTAGAATCTAATATAGTTATATTAGGTTGATGTATGATGGTGAGCTTTAGAAACAACCAAAATATCGAAACCAAAGTCGGTTATGAACAAGATCCAGTATTTTTATTTGTCATTAAATATAATAATAACTTATTTTCATCAAAATTTATTGACTTGCATAATTTTTTTTCCATTACAATGGGAGACGGGGGAATCGAAACCGGTACCTCTCATTTGAGAGTCCAGAGAGATGCCATTAGGCTACAATGCCATTGGCTTATTGACTTACATAATTTAATACAACAATTATGCTGCGAACCAATTAAAAAAGAGAATATGATTGGCTAATGACCATTTTGACTAGGGATAGACCTCAATAATGGACAACATGGATGGAATCTTAATGATATTATAGTGTGAAAAGCCTGCTTCCTTAAACAATTTGCTCCAGTCAAGCTCCGTCCTTTCTTTGCCACCTGGTAATAATGTTGCCATAATGATATCAGAAGCAAAGGAAGCATCGTCAAGCAAGGTGTTGCTTTCAGGTTGTAGTACCATATCTGCTATTATGATCTTTCCTGTTGTTTGTGGAATCGATTGTAGGCAATTACGAAGAATTTTCACACAGTCTTCGTCACTCCAATCATGTAAAATCATCTGTTTGAAAAAAAGAAGAAGAAGAAGAAGAATATATGATACATTATGATCATACATCTATACTAATAAAGCAATTGAAAATTTTGAGGAAATGTAAGAGAACAAATTTTTTTTCACTGAATCATTTCTCAAATATTTAGGATGTTTTGAAGATACTAGGTACAATGAAAATACAAGCTAAACCTCAATATATTATGTATATTGAATCTATCTATATATTAAAGTTTTTCAATTATATGTCAAAATAATTAGATATGGGAAAAAACAGAGTTTTTATTTTTAAATGAGTTGGTAATAAGAATTATGACAAGTTTTGTGATTAGTCATGTTGCTGTTAAATCTTTTCATTACTTTCTTTGCCATTAACCTTTAAAAAAATGGGACCAACATTGAGGAATTGCTAAAAGTTGAAAGAGTACTTTCTCCTTTGTTTATTTCATGGGATAAATTTCTTGAATGTATTCATGTCATGTGTACTTTTGAAATGTATGGGATACTTTACCTTTAGGTGGATATAAAATTTGGTGAATACAACAAAAGCAACAATTTGGAGGCACAATATTGATCATTATTTGATACTTGAAAAATAAATATCTTGCTACATCACACATTTTTACATGAACTTCAAAGCTCATTGACCCTCATTTGTGGACAAGACTAACCATAATTAAATTCTACCAGGTTGAACAGGAGGGGGTTAGTCAACCTAGGTTTCACAACATTGGTGAGTGTTGCGAAATTTCAATCTGTATGGTTGCATAGTGATATCTTAAGATTTTGTATGTATTATCAACATTGCACGTTGAGTGTTCATTGATATGTTTGAAAGAACTCTAGGCCCTAATTTATAGATTCAAAAGCCTAGAGTGAATGGCAATAAAATACCATCACCACATTCATTTAGCCCACATTGTATATTACTTAACATTTGAATGTTATGATTTAATGTTGCAAGAGTGATGTGGATAGCTATAGAATGATGGATTTTGTTAGATTAATCATCTACAAACATGGAAACATTGTTAATGGTAATTTCAGGCCAAGATATGATAGGGTTCTGATTAAGAAGTTCAAAATGAGGGTTGATGTCAACTATTGTCAATTCGTAAGTAAGATATGTGGATATATCAGAGTAAGTCCAAGTATTGGATGTATTAAAGTAATACAAAAACACCTTTAATAATATTCTTCCACACGACTTTATTGAGTCGCTCCCATAAGAACAAGAGCCATGGCATCATCAAAGGGATCGCCCTTCCATGCAAACACAAGTTACACACACTTTCAAGAGAAGTACCAAAAAAAAAAAAAAAAAGGATACATTTGTAGATGTTTTAAGCTTACCATGTATATTGTAAAACAATGTGTTTTCTTTCCTCCTCACTTGACATTCATCTTTCATTTTGAGATCAAATTTAATGTTTATACATTTGCTATTACAATTTGAGCTAGATTGTAAATTTTTTTTTTTTTATTTTTGCTTGAAGTTTTTCAATTTCGTGCCTGAGCTTTTGGTTAACAAAGGCATATTTTGTCAGTGAAGTTTCGGATGATCAGCTTGGTCTTAATGTTTTTAATGTGATTATGATAAATTAATAGTGATATGGTGTAAAATTAGATCATTATATTGATCCTTTCTATTTTTGTGCAGGGCCTACACTACATTAAATGTGGCCGTAGGCTGGGCATCCTTCTTCTTCTTATTAAAATATTCACCTAAAGCGCATTCAGTGCATGCACTTTCTTAGTAAAATGAGGGCACGTTAACAAGATGAGCCTTCAATAGTGCATAGTGTAAGAAAAAAAAATTTAGTGCTAGGTTTAGATGGTTGAACTTTTGACTCTTATGTGAGTTTTAAATGGTGTAAGAGAAAAATATAATGTTATATGAAATTTAATAGTAACGTGGTTTCAGTGAACTAACTTATTGCTTATGATGGAATTAAGGAAGGAAAAAGACTAATGTGAAAACTATGCTTGTGTTGAAAAATTCTACTACGTGTTACAATTCCTATTATAAAGTTATAGTCAAGTCACATGTAATTTTCTTTATTTAAGATCTGAAATCAAATTAATAATGAAGAATGGTTAGCCTTATTTATTTGAAACATGAAAAAAAAATGATATGCCGAATTTATAAACTTGAAGCAAAAAAAAAATTAAATATCAACCTTCAGGAAAATTGCATCAGCACTTGGAATGGTTTCAAACATGTTTCCTCCTACTTGAGTAATCCCTTCATTCGTAGGTGCTGTGTCAATAACATGGGGTAAATCAAAGTTTATACCTTTAATATGCGGATATGCCCTTGTAATCTCAGAAATTGTCTTGCCAATCCCACCGCCCACATCAACCAATGAGTTTAATTTTCTAAACCCCTTTTCATATCCTTGGATGATCGACACAATCATCACGCTTGAATAACCTATGAAAGATTGTCCCATGGATAAGTATAAATGATTAGTAATTTCAAGAAGTATTTAGTTGTCCTTCTTTTCCCTTCAATTAAAAAAAAATCTTTCTTTGAAGGGATAATGTTATGAATAGTACCTAAAATTTGGTAAAAAATACAATTAGATACTGAACTTTGAAATTGATCAATTTAGCATTTGAAAAGTTGTAAAATTGATCAATTTAGTACCTAAAAAATTTGATGGAAGCATTGTTGGCTTGCACAAAAATTTCTTTAAGGTGTTAAATTGATTAATTTGAAAGTACAAGTACTAAATTGATCAATGTCAAAGTTCAGGTACCTATTTACATATGTTGTCAAAATTCAGGTACCACTTGTGATATAAACCCTTCTTTTGAAAAACATGATCTAGAGACAAATTCAAGTTAAGGGTTATGCATGAGAGGTTCAAGTTCTCCAGATATCCCCAAGCTTTACAAAAATGTACTTGAAAAGAATAATGAAATGCATATTATGTCTATATTTAAAGAGCAAATATTATAATGTCTATCACAATAGATATAACTAAGTCTATCACACCTAGCCTAGTGTTATATTATTTTTCTAATTTATGTATACTAATGTCTTTTTGGAGTCGGTTGGTTTTGATCCTCCTTTTTGTTTCTTTTATTAACATTTTTTTCAATCATTATTAATGAAGGACAATTCAAGTTCATCTTCTTTCAGTACGTACTATTTTTTGTTTGTAGTTATACCATAATTCATTTTTACATTGTTAATAGTATAAAAATTTTATTTGTATTGCATAAAAGATTATAATTGTACTTACATTACCAAGTTAAGGTAGTTGATCGAAACAATAAGCACAGTTGTTGTAGTAAATTGGAACTTATAAACTTCAAGTAATTAATTGTAGAAATTGATAAAATTCAGACACCAAATGTGACATTCACCCTTTATAGTATCCTAAAACCACTTTAGAAGCAAATCTTGTAAAGACTGCTTGATACAAGATACCTTATAGAACTTGTAAATTATTTAGTATCTTTCCATACATTTTAATTTTATTTCATACCAAAAAGAAAAAAGGAAAACCTATGGAATTGAAGAATTGGGAAAGAAGGAGAAAGAAAAGGAAACCTAATAGTGTAGGAGAAATGTGACTTTTCTAACCTAAGAATAACACTTACTATTTATGAAATTGTGAAGAATAAAATAAAATAACAAAAACAATACGTAGGAGAGAAATGTGTAAGAAGAGAAAGAAAAGGAAACTGTAAGAGACAACTTTAAGTTTAGCTATTCATGTCATGTTTGATACATGGAAATGATCCGAAATGAAACTATGACTTTGAGTTCCACTCCGTTTCCCATGTTTGGATGAACTTTTAAGAGTTGGAATTGCGATCACTTTGAATCAACAATTCCTACTTTGAAAGAGAATTCAATTCCATCTTCTCAAAATGAAGTCACCATTCCATTCCCTCTTTATTGATTATATATAATTTAATTACCCTTTATTCTATCATGTATTTATAATTTATATTTAGTACTAGAGAAATTTTTGAAATATATAATCTATGGTCATTTCATTTCATGTAAACTTTTAAACATAGGAATGAATATGCCATTTTGGAACTCATTCCAATCTATTTCAAAGGGCTTCCATTTGTCAACATGACACTAGGGTTTTCATATACTCATATAAATTAAATAAGGTATTAATAATTGACCATTGATAGAAAATTAAAGAGATCTAATTGAAAACTAATCTAAACGTCGATACGCCAAATGAATTTTGCACAATATTAATACCTCATTTGATTCATTTCATCAAATATTGATACTTTTTTTCAACCATTCAAAACATTAATACCTTAAATAAACTTACTCTTAAACATTGATATATTTATGTATAATTTACCCTAACAGGTTGGTTACTTAGCTTTAGTGACCACCACTTATTCAAAAAGCTATCACTGATTACAATTCTAGATATTGTTATTTAAATCTATAACAATTAGTGTCAATAGATATTATCTAATTAAGTAAAAATATTTCTCACAAAATAAATTTGCACGCATGGTACATAACTTATCTTTAAGTGTCAAGCCACTATTCTTCACATTCTCGAAGGATTCTAATTTGTGAAATGTGATTGGTGTAATCCACAATGGAAAAATTATCAAATTTGGTACTTAAAATTTGCACAAAAATTTAACTTGGTATTTTGACTTTAAAGTGATCAATTAATATTTAACCAAACTTTCCTTAAATATTTGTATTACCTCACTAATTGTACTTGACTGTTATTAAGGAAGTAATAAAAACTCAATAATAGGATGTCTCTAGTTAGTAAAAACAACCATAAAAATTTGATTATATATGAAGTTGACGACTTTAAGATTCAAGTACTAAATCAAATTATTGTAAAAAATTGTGTATCAAATTTGATATTTACCTTATATTGAATTTGTCATACATAAGTTGTCGAGCAAAGTTTCTTATGCAAATGCACAATGAGAACAAATGCCATGTCGGATTCACTCAATACAAATGTGTATTTTCTTGAGATAAAAAAAATATTGTTCGAATTTCTTTGCTTTTGCAAGATATATTTTCTTCAAGCATAAGTAACACAAAAAGAGTTCGACTCTTTGGTTACAAAAAAAAAAAGAAAAAAATTGTTCAATTAAGAACTTTTTTCTTTTGATGAAAATATTTTGAGAAAAATATTTTTTTCATATTTTTATGCATACTTAAACAAGTGGTACAATTACTAAAAAATGTTTTACCTTGTTTAGAAAAATAGGGTCTCATTAAAAAAAATTTTTTGGAAAATAACTTATGGAGTATTTGTAGGTGATTAAATCTTATGATAAAGGCTTTAAGCCTAATTTTCATTTGGATTTAACCCTCTATGCTAAAATGATAAGGTTCAAAGAGTTAGACCCAGCTCATTTTGGATTAACATGGGAGAAGTGTCGTAGAAGGCTAAGAGTAGGGTTGGTTGGAATTAACCTGCTTAATTCCAACATCTTTTAAATTGGCTTGCACACATTATAAATGAAGGCTTTAATGGGCCTGGGTCCACAAGGAGCCCACATCTATATCCACTATGAGAGTGACTCGTCATAGTCATTAGTCGTCTATCTTATCTGAAAGATGATATCTACGGTTAAATTCTCTATAAATACCACTAGCCCACACCTCATTTGGATAAAAGAAATATTGGATAAATACTATAGTGTTATCGGATTTCCATCTTATTGAATCAAACACCTGTCTTAATCAATAACAGTTATCGATTTATCATATACAATGAGGTTGATACTTCTTGGCTCACTTACCTATTATACATATATTAGAGTCTATTGAGACTATCTACTTTTCCTCCCTATACGATTCTCTCTTGACCATCCTTGGACGTATTATCTCCCTAGGTCACGCTTAGCATGATAGTCATGCGGATCTTAGTCGGATCCTTATCGACACATTATTAAAGTTAGGTCATTTTCCTATCAATTTATGGATTTTATGCACTAATCATTTACTACTAATGATATTTATTATTAATTTTGTAATATTTCTTATTTAGGTAGATTTATTTCTTATTATGAAAAGTGTTTGATTATAGAAGAAACAAATAAAGGAGAACTATTTTGACTATATTACTTTTGACGAAAACCTTTTCATGGAAAAATGCAATCCATTAACATATAGTTTTCCTCAAAAGATATAGAGCCTAGGTATAAGATATAACACACTAAATAAAGCATAAAAATTATATGAATGCGTCCACTCACTTGCCATTACATCATTGAATCTATTGTTGAAATCAGGATTTCGAGCTGCAAAATCCCAAGCCTCGGAACCCAGTGCTATCTTAAACGCACTGCCTTTTGTCCAACCATCTTTAATGGATTCATCTAGGTAGAAATATGGTGCAAAGTACTCCGGATCCATCAAATTTAATGCCGAGCAAATATTCAACTTAGTGTCATCATGCAAAAACCATCTAGATATTGGCGATAGAGAGTATAAGGTTTCCGTTTCTTCACAGTCCAATTCTCTTGTGGTTATGGAAAAGACCTTCTTATGGACTAAAAGTCTCATTACAGCACTAAGAGCATTAACGTTAGGGGAGGGTGAATCAATGCTCGAAGCTATTTGCGACAACGTCAATTTCCCACCCTGAGATTCAATTATGTCGGGTATACGGAGATCAACTACACATTTCAAAGCCATTGAGTCAACAAATGCATGAATAAGCTTAAATGCCTCTACTTGGCCTCTGAGCATTGTTTCACCATCAAAGGACTCCATTTTATGTGTGTGTGTGTGTGTGTTTTCAATGTTTGTGATATCGTGCTGTGCTTGTGTCAATGTGTGAAGCAACTCCTCGTATTTATAGGGGCTTTGTTGCTTTACTAGTGGACCAACAATGATATCAATGCCTACGTAGAGTCTTTTGATTCGTGCAGACAACAGAAATTCATTTTGAATTTTCCTTAGTGTAGACGAATAGTCAGATTATATTCCACGTGTAAAGTAAACTTTGACTGGATCTTGATATTACATGAATGAAGCGACGCCTTTGTTTTGGCATCTTTTACGGCCAAATTAATCCAATATAATAGGTGATCTAAGTAACGAAACAGATTTGTGTTGCTTTCTTTTGGATAATTGTGATTATGAGATCTTGTATAATGTAAAATCTATAAATGAATGCTATATCAATTGCGAAAACCACATCATAATGTAATTTGTGTACAAGCCCTTCAATCACATATATTAGATAGTGCAGGGATTATCTATCATGGCAACATTCTCCATGAAAGATGTGTCATCTATAAAAATGGTACTGCAGATCCGAAACGGTTTCATATGCAGTCCTACATGCGGGTCTCACTTTCATATGTGGCATATCACTCCGTTCACTATGAAAGAAAGATATAATATGAATGAAAAATTACCTATAGCCAAATTTATAAATGGGATTGGATTTGAAATATTTAGTATAGTGGAGCCACAACAATCCAGAAGTTTGGAGGATGTTACCAATCCCCAGTAGTTATAATAAACAGTAGTGTGCTGGGAAAAGACAAAAAAGAAATAAGAAAATGTTCACCTAACGTGGTCAAATTTCTTTGGTGTGAAAGACATTTTACTTAGGCGGGGATAAGCATAGAAAGTTGGCCGACTAAATATAAAATGGAAAACTGTCAGCTTTGATATGTAAACTTTAAAATAATCAAATTATTATCCAATTAAACTTTTAATTATAATTTTTACTATTCTACTAACACTATTTGTCATGCTTCCTGACATAGAAGAAACAACCTATCTATCCCGCCCTAAAATTGAAGGATGTGAACAATCCGTCACATACTCATACCTGTATGAGTAAGATAAGGCTTAGAACAAATAAAATCATCATATACCAAATAATCCATAAGAATTTGAAATATTATATGTCATTATTAATGTCAACGTATTACATCTTCATAATTTTAAATGATTCAACACTAAACTAGAGCAACAATATTTAACTAAAACAACCCTTTATTTTATGTCTTGAAACTCTAAAGCAAACACCCGATCCTACAAGCTGAGGTCATCATCATATCACACAAGCTTCTCTCGTATCTGAAAAAGAAAATTCCTCAAAGGGGTGAGTCAAAACCCAGTACAAAGCAATGCAAATACACACGTTATGTATATGTAACCCTATACTAATGCAACAAGCATTAATTTAAATATATAATTTAAGTGCAACTAGCAACATAGGAGTACTCATACTCTAAGCAACATGACGGGGGACTAGGGTTCCAATACTACCGCAATAGTATTGGGGGTTAATGACAACAGTTGGTCTCTCACCCCAAAAAGAAAAACAAAAAGTAGGTTCGTCTAAGGTTTATAGTCGTTATCTAGACACACCGTCATAGTGCATCTATATCGTATAATTTGATGAGTCCCATTCCTCCTAACAATGCTTTATATAACTTCTCTTTGTTTACGTTACATTACGCCCGATTCCATTCCCCTCCTCAACTACCCATCTAGCCAAAACAAGATGGCCTAAGCGCTAATTACCATGTCAAGATCTAAGACCTTAGCAAGGGTGTCACTCTTCGATAGATAACCAAACAGTAGGCATTACACTTTATTAGCTAGCTTTATATTAGTCAGTTATTAAAAATTTCTATCCTAGCAAACAACAAACATATCTTGCGTACTTGGAATAGTAGATCCTTCACAATGAAAGTCTTGAATCTAATTGTGAGTACTATCTTATTGGTGTTTTTGTCCGACTTTTTTGATTTCTCCAATCCTCAAACAGATCAATCTAAACTCACCTTTAGATATAATCCTTTCCACCACCAAAAGTTGTATGAAACATCAATCTTTCTAGAAAAGTTTGTCGATCCTCTTCATAGGTTTCAAAAATGTTAAACCTAGTTCTAAGAAATTTTCTCAAAGTTCCTCTATTAGTTATAGGTTTTTGCGAATTATATAGCAAAGAAGGTTTGGAGAACTAAAGCATATGGAGGTTTTCATCTAAGATTTTAAAAAGATATGTCGTAGATTAAAATATATATCTGTAGTTCTATAGGGTTTCCTAAGACATTATTTATATTTATTCATGTGTCATTGATTTTAATTATTTGTTTAGATAGGTTTTTCTTTTCATTTTCTTTGTTTTTCTTTTTTTTGGCCAGTGTCTAGATAAGTTGTTATGGATTAATATTAGATGATGTATATATACATGTCATTATTATTGCCATTTGGTATTATTATTTTTTATTATAAAAATTCTATGATGTAAATAGGAAGAGTGATCATTTGGTAGTCTTAAAAAGAAATATCAGTGTTTTTTATGTCTTATCTTAATTATATTGGACTTTGTATCATCTTAATTAAAATAAAATAATTATTGAGATATCCTAATAGACACCATATATATCCAATAGAGCAACACCGTAATCAATCCTTTACAATAATAATAAAATTAAAACTTCTTGTAACTAAGAGAATAAATTTAATGTCTAGATTTTTATCTTAAATTGATTTTGAAATCCTATTCCTTTTAAAATCATATACCTATCACCAAGATGATGATAACTTGATAATAAATTTACTCTTTGTTTACAACAATTTTTTTTTTATTGCTATGGTGTAGTTTTCCTTCTAAAGCAAGATAAATTAAAATTATAACAAAATAAAAACTAATAATAACATATTAAGATGATTGAATGTCCATTATTTCAAAATAGATTTATGGGGCATTTCACTCTTCCTCTCAAAAGAACTTTCGTCCTCGAAATTTGTATAAACTTTGGAGCAACTCTAAATTCTTAGTCCTTATTTCTTCTAAAACTTCCATGTACTTTCATTTTATTTTTATATTATTGCTTTTTTGGTTCATGCACGATTGATTTCTTATCCCTTTTAGATATTGCTCTTTTATATACAAGAATATGTCCCACTGTTGGTTTATGCATACACACACACATACATACATATACTATATATATATATATTCATTCTAACTCTCTCAAACATATGACTTGTTATTGCCACTATTACCTAGAGATCTCCTTTTTATATCAACATTCAATACATTTATGATCACATTTATTCTTGGATCCAAATTATATGGCTTACAAATCTTCTTACTCATATCAATATTTATACATCTGATCCTATGATCCGATTAAACCAGAGAATTTAAGCTTATTTCTATCATTTTCCTAATATTTCCTAGTTAATTACTGTAATCTCTAAATATATACATTTATGTATTTATAATCTATGCTATGTTTTATATGAGTATCATCCCAAAATTTTTCTTATTACATTCCTTGATATTATTATTTAATTACGCAATAAATAGTGTTAAAAGATATCAACTGATT
>JAMXBD010004732.1:0-45404 GCA_024138025.1 Combretum micranthum
TAAAACTACTAACCAGATATGGAGTAAACTATAAAATATGCATGAAGGAACGACTCATTAAAAAGATCAAGAACCAATTTTGGAGTTAAAGATTATGAATTATTCAAAGTTCTAGCCTAAAAAAAATACATAGATGAGAAATAAGAAAA
The DNA here is from genome assembly GCA_024138025.1 of Combretum micranthum. Lineage (NCBI taxonomy): Eukaryota > Viridiplantae > Streptophyta > Magnoliopsida > Myrtales > Combretaceae > Combretum > Combretum micranthum. The sequence continues at coordinate 150 of JAMXBD010004732.1, forward strand.
GATAAATGATATTATCAATCGTCTTTCATGAAAACTCTGACTCTAACTAGTGGATATTTAGGGATTCCTTAGGCCATAGTGAAGCTTTTGTCATAAACCAAAATAATAATTGTTGGTCCAGATATGCAAACAAGAGGGGAGGGGTGAATTGTTTGCTTTTAAAAAATTTTGAAAACACTTAACAAATTAAAATCTTTGGAAACTTTTTTTAACAAATAATTTTAGAGAATCAGATTAACTTAGATAAATATTGTTGTTTTGTAGAACTTAATAAGAAAAAGATTTGAACAACAATATAAACAATTATAACTAATAAAAATTGCAGAGTAATAAGATGCAGAAAATTAAATGAGCCCAGAAATTATAGAGGTTCCTCCTTGCGAGTACGTCCTCTCTTCCAGCTCCACTGCTGGGGATCTTGTTTCCAACCGGGTCGATCCACTAATCCAATTAATCAAAAAGAGATTACAAACACCAATCGAATCTTGTTCTGTCTCACAAGCCTATATCTATTGGCTAAACACAGACTACAAGATTATTTGTAATCCTCTCAACAACTCTCAACACACTCAATACAAGAGTAGAGAATCTTCAATCAAGAGTTACAATAGACACTCTAAATATTTGAGCACAAGAACATAGAAGAAAGTAAGTTTTGGAGTTTTGCACAAAACGTCTGACTAGTATTTGACTAGTATCTGACGGAACGTCTGTTGAAGTAGAAGTATAATATTGAAAGTAAAATTTCAGCTAGTGTAATTCTAGGTTTTTTCAATCTCGTATCTTCTGCTCTTATTTTTCCTAAAACATTATACATATATATATAATATCCTGGTCTTTATCCTTCAATTCAACGAACTTCAACAACCTTATCTATATCCAACAAAACAAATATGCCGTTGGAGCTGATTCAAAATTCAAAATAATTTGAAGAACTGAGTATATTGATATCCCGTAATATCTTCAAGAACACAGCTTCTGGTTGTTAAAAGAATACGAGGAGAGAGATAGATAGAATAGAGATTATCTCATATTTTGAAAACCAAATCTGGAGAGAAATCCGCATGAGGTGCTTTGCTGGAATATTTTCCTGATACTGTGGAATAAAATCTTGAACAACAAGATGAGTTGTTTGCTGTAACTAAAAGGATATCACATAGTACGAAAAGATGCATATCCTTACCGATTTAGAACAGATTTGAAATTGATTCAAACCTTCCCACAAAATCCGAGAATTAGATATGTACCTTATCCAGAGAATTTTAACAACAATCTCAGCTTGATACACTTCACGTGATATGAAGAAGTTAGAAAAAAATCACTGTACATCTGAAACAGCAAGCTATTTGAAGAAGATGAACAGTAAAAAAATTAAACATCTTGAAAGTTCAAAATCCTCATGAGATTTAAATCCTCCTTGTGAAACTTATTAGATATACTCTCTAATATCTAAAGGAGTTAGGCCTTCAATCAATTACTTATGCGAGAAATCAATCCAATAAATCCGATTTTAGAAAACCTGATCTGAACGTGACAGCTTCTTTATACTGTCTGATGAAGAACCAGAAATTTCACCCTTGAATTTTCTTAGTGCGGTTTAAAAGATCAGAACCTTATTGTCTGACTTACTGTCTGATAATCTGCACACTGCACACTTAATAAATTTTATTATATTTTATTCTTCTTTAGTTATCATCAAAATAAAATAAAGAGAACCTAACAATAATAATCATAAACTCCTATCTTGCTATGAGAATACAACTAAACATGAGCATCCTATTTTCCTTACAAGTTTATCAAGCTTCTCTTCTTACTTCACCTAAAAGATCTTGAAGGAGCTAACTATCAAAATGGAAAGATTTCTTTCAAATGGTGCCACAGGTTCTTGGGAAGAAGTTAAAGTGCACAAGTATAAGAGAGGGTGTGTATGGTTGTCGGGGGCGGGGGCGGCGGCGGCGGCGCGGGGGGTGGTGGTTATTTTGAAGTCCACAACAAAGCAATGCAGCTAAAACATATATGGACTTTTGTGACATGGAATGAAGATTCCCTTTGGTCAAGTTAGGTATGGTCCAAAATACACAGAGCTTAAAGCTTTTGAACTAATTAGTGCCCTAATGACACGTCTTCGGCTTGGGAGAAATTTCTCAAGGTAAGTAACCTAGCTGATGGCCCCTTGCATGCTTCAATTTGGCTTAAGATATATCAAAGCATTCCTTCATTTTATGGAATGTTATACGCATACGTCAACATCTCTACACCACGGATCATTGTATATCAGGGCATGATCAATCTTTTTGTAATTCAAAGAATGAAACACATCGGTAACCTAATGATGTTTTTTGGCAACAATCTTCTAAGCAAGGAAATCATGCTCTTCTTCTACCCGAATAGGATAGAACAATTGCTGTGGTATTCTATTATATTTTGGAAGTGATGGAGTGACATGAGACCCAAAAAATATGGACCAAAAATAGAAAATATTTCTGAGAATTATATTATACCATAACTAGCATGTGTTTTTGAGATTATTTTGATTGGATTATGGATGCATACACCTTAGTTTATTGGTGTATCTAGACATAGGCATGGCTCAAACGAACCCTTGACCGCACGAATCATCACCGGGTCATGGCCCATGACCTGGCCCGGTCGTATGGGTCATGACCAGCTAGCCAACCCATTGACTCGGTGGGTCAAAGCCGGTTTAAGACCTTGACCCATCGACACAGCGAGTAGGGAGTCAAAATAGAAAAAAATATAAAAAATTAAAAAATACAAGAAATAAATATTTAAACTCTTTAATGTGAATAGATGGTATTTATTATGAAATTATCTTTTTTTTTTCTTCATTTGTTCAAATTTGCTCTTTTTACCTTAAGTGTGCACTTAGAGTAACTTTCCTATTCAAGTATGCTTTCTTCAATAAATTTTGTTTGTTTTGCACAGGTTTATAATTTAAAATTCTCCATATGTTTATTGTATGATAATCTAATATGTGTTTTTTTATCAATTTAATTAAAAAAATTTACAAAATTTTTTTTAGAAAATCATTCATGGATCAAAGGGTCATGAACCGACCCTGAAACCGGTTTGAATCGGTTTGGCCCACCTTTCATGGCCACGGCCGGTTCCGTTCAACTCCCATCTAAACCGTGGCCATAATTCAGGCTAGTTCGACCCGACACCGACCACTAGGTGTATCGTTATCTTTGATGTACTTGGTGCATCTTACTAAATTCTAGTACTTGTACTTGTCTTGTGAGCCATTTTATAAAGATCAATGCGGTTGGTTTGCAAATCTTATTGCTAATAAAGGGTTAAAAAATCTTAATTCACCCACATTTAAAAAAAAATGAAAGGGGAAAATAAAACACGAAAGAAGGGAGGAAGAACTCTGAGTTTGTGCGTATTTCCTAGAAAAAACTTCTTTTTCTTCTCAACCTTGGACTTGAGCTCATTGCATGATTTCAAATTTAATTTTCCATCATTTCTCTGGAGGATTCTCAATAACTTCTCTTTGGATGAGACATCACGCATGACATGTCTAAGGTATTTTCGTGCTTAATTTGATTTCTTGGTAATGCCGATGATCAAGATAAAAGTAAACGAAATGCCAATACTTTCATTTTTGTTAGCATATAAATTTTCATTTTAGCAATTTAATGCTTTTTTTTAATGGATTAATATCATGGGTAATACCTGAATTTTAGCAAAATATGCAATTAGGTTCTTGAACTTCGAAATTGATCAATTTTATACCTTAACTTTAAAATAATCAATTTAGTACCTGAAAGAACTTTTTATATACGCAACGGTACTTCTGTCAAATTCTTTTAGCTACTAATTGATCGATTTCAAAGTTTATGTACCGAATTGATCAATTTCAAAATTTAGGTAACTGATTACATATTTTGTTAAAGTTCAAGCATCATTCATGATATTATCACATTTTTAATTTAGCTTTAAATTATTGTCTTCTTAACAAGAAAATAAATAGTCATTACATTTTTTTTTTTTTGTATTTTAGTTTCTAAAGGGGCTTTAAATTGAAATATATATTATTATTTGTTTGAACATGACTAATCGTTAAGTAACAGGGTTCAGGAGTCCAGTTCATTTATAGGATAGACTAAGAAAGATTTGGCTTGATAGGCTTAGATCAAGGATTTTAGACTGATCTATCACATCAAACATTTTTCAAGTAAGATGATGCATATAGAAGATGGCTACTGGCCTTAGCCTATGGTAAGCCCATTTATGATAAGCATGAAATGAGTTTTGTTTTATCTCATCTGTCAATTATTGATATGATCTAACATTTTCAACAACACTAAGTATCCAGAAATATTCAATTTCTCCTCTTCATTTCTAACTTTTGAGAGAAAGACAAACAACATTCTATAAAGGAAGTTCTACTCTCAATGATCAAACTAGCAATTCAAATGATTTGTACTCTTATTGCTTAAGAACTGCAGGATTGACGTGCGAGGGCTACTCAAATTTTACTCGTCACCTGTGTATTTGAGATACTAAGACTGTCTATTCCCCTTTCCTATCATTCTCTTCAAGTCATCCTATTATCAAGTGTCATCTACTACTTACCATTAACACTCTGAAACCATGTGCAAGATATGAGATTCATGTGATACACACATACCACTCCAGGAAGAATCATACATCTGCACAATTTTAATCACATTTTAGTGTATATACTTCGGTTTTATGTATTTTAGTATTTTTTTGTTGATTATTCATTGAAATTAATTTTTTTAATTTATATATTAAGTTAAAATTAAAAAATATATATCTAGTAATTTCAATCATGGATAACTTTTCCCATGTGACTTTGATTTTCGTATAATCTTATATTATTTTTAAATTCTAGATATCAACATTATTTGAAAATAAGATCATACGATGAGTTCCAATAGTACACACACATGTAAAATTTTGAATGTAAATCAAGTGTTATTTGATCCTATAACATAAATTTCCAAAGTTGTTGAATAGGACACCTCTTTGTATCATAATATTTCTTTAGATTCTTTCATTAGTGTTCCCCTAAAGGTCGTTATGTGATGTTCAAAAAGTCCTCCCTTGGGCCTTGATTTTGAGATCATGGAATTTATATTAACTAGCTCATCCACTGGTGGATGAGAATTAATCTCTTTCCAATTACCCTAGAAAAATTGATGTAATTGCCCAAGTCTAATCATGTTCGAAATAGGCAGCAGCCTCATCCTTTGAGCAGAAAATTTGAATTAAATCTTTCTTCAAACAGAGGGTTTATTGAGTTGCATTTAGCCGGGGGCCCGAGTGAAAAATTTTATATTAAATCTTTTTTCCAAATAGAAGGTCTTATGAGTTGCATTGGGCTTGAAGCCCAATAAAAAATTTAAACTTAACCTTTCTTCCAAATAAAAAGTCTTATTGAGCTGCTTTTGGGCTTGGAGCCCTGTTGAAATTCGACCCTCATCGGTATCCATTTTCTAAAATACAAAGAATAAAAAGGTCTGACAAGCCAGTCTAAGAAAAATGATATTTTTTTAATAGTATAAATTTTATTTTAAAATAATTTGCAACACGATCTTGGACCAGTGTTATATTCATTTACATCACCTATAATATCACTAGAGACAACAAAATATTTATTCGATAAATGCAACCACCTTAGATTTCATGTTGTTCAGATATTGAGAATTCATGTACGAAATCTTATTCCCAAATAAAATTAAATCTTACAAGTTTTCTTTTATTTTATTTTACTATTATTTTTTGGCCAAGCATTTTACAAGCTTTCTAATAACATAAAATTTACTAAAACCGTATATTATATTTAACAGTTATAGGATGTCGAAAATGATAGCATTTTGCAACATTTAAATAATGTATTAATTAAGAAAATCAAACATTAAATTTTAACCAATTAATTAGGAAATGAATACCAAAATACACTAGAATTACCACCAAAAAAATGACGGTAATAACGAAGTACTTATTGAAACTGAAATGAAAATAGAAGCACTGATACGCTAAATATGAAAGTTCCACACACTAAATCACCAAATATTTTATCCCCTACGATCTCTAAATGCTTCGGTGTTAGATTCTCTCATCGTAGAAAATATCTTCCCAAGTGAATCTATCTATTAGCAATATGCCTCAGGAGATAACCAATAGGAAGCAAGTTTAGAAAGTTACAGCATCCAGAGATCCTTTCAGTTGAATATGTGCGAAATTGGCAAATCGACTGTATTCCTCAACAAGTAGAAGTTTGTGGAACTTTGACCAAGCAGATGTGAAAAAACGGGGAAAAAAATGTTGCTTTCTTTGACCTCGATACAAAAAGCAGTGGAAGAACTACATTCCCCTTTTCCATAGTAAAAGAGCAGAGAACATTGAACCTTGAAGCACAGAGAACATGTCAAATGTTCCACAAAAAACAGAGCAAGATATAAGTTCAAAATTAATACAACTGAAAAATGAGTAAAAAATGGACCACATCGAAGCCACTCTTATCAACTTCACATTCTGGTTCATCTGCTCCGCTCTCAGCCTGGTTAAATATTTAGTACACAATCACTTGAAATCAACCACCCCAGCTGAGTTCTACAGTCTAAATTGCTAATTATATAGTACCTGTATGCCTGCCATACCAGCAATTCACAATTGAGAAGACAGCCTAGATATACCTAAGGATCCTTTTTTCTCCCCCTTCTTATTGGCTGCGACCACCATCTGCTCCAGCATTACCACCTCTCCCTTCACGAAAGTTGCCACCACCTCGCCTATTGTAGCCTTGACTCCCTCTTTCCTTGAACTTAGTCCCCGCTGTGTGAGAACCATCTTTTGTTCCTTCGTTGTAGTCAGATCTGTTATCCCCAGATCCCCCTATGGGCTGGTACTTGTAGTTGGAATTCTGTCTATGCCTCTCCCGATTCACTGGCATATTCTGTTGCCTATTGTCATGCCCACTTGAACTCCACTCTCCACGGTATCCATTGCCCTTTCCAAAACGGCTATTCTGGTTGGAGTTCTTGCGAAACCCTGAAGATGTTCGTGTTTCTTCATGTATATCCTCACTTTCTGGACCAGAGTCAACCGGCTTAATAGAATCTTGGACTGGGGAATGAGGGCGGACACCAGAAAAATGTGCCTTCCTCCCTCTTTTGGCCTCAAGATTCCCAACTACACCCACATTGTCTTTTGCAGATATCTCGATCATGAACAGGGGCAGCTGAGGCTTCAGGGTTCTCCTTGTGCTGCTGCTGCAGCGGTTCATTATGAGAAGACTCATCTACACGGACCCCACTTGGCCTGCTTCTTCGATGGTTATGAGAAAAAAAGTTTTGAGATTTGGGTTGCCAATGAGGCACTGAGCGTTCTACAACACTAGGGTTCTCTTTTGAAGCAGCCAAAACACCTGTTTGGCTAAATTCAGAAGCCAAAGATTGCTTTTTATCCATGTCATCACTATTTTTTGTCTGATCAAGATTCACATTAGTCCCTGTTCCTTTTTGTCCCCGGGAAATTTGGCGTTTTCCCTTTCCCATGGTTCCATGCTCTCTGGCAACATGAGATGTCACTTGTGCAACTGAGTTGGGATCACTAAGGAAGTCAGGGCTATCATTGGAGCACCAGTCATGCAAAGCCTTGGCCTGTTCGTTTGGAGATCTTCCTTCAGGTTTATGGCTTTGATGATGCTCCTCTTTCATCTTGTCATCTTTAGCAAGGCCTGAAGTAGGAGATTGTCCACCTGCTGGACCTTGTAGGGCACATGATTCTGCTGAACCTCTTTGACGCCATGATCCAGGGGATCTACCAGGCTTATTTTGCCTTCCTTCCACATTCCTTGATTCCCTTCCCACAGTTGATCCAGTGGGAGGAACACTTTCAATAGCTAGAGAATCTCCCTTCTGACCGGATTCATCTGTTAAATTCTTGTTGCTTGAATCAGCCATCTGCTGATGGATGCTTCCTTGCATTGCCATTTCTTTTGCAACAGGCTTAGGAACATATCTCTCCATTTCAGCCCTTTTGTTTTTAGGATTGTGATTAACAGTCTGATCACTTTTGGCAGATAAATTGAGACCCTCAACTAGAGCTTTGTCAGTAGTTTCATCAGCAATCTCAATTTTATGTGATCGCACAGGAGCCCATACAACACCCTCTCCGCCATGGAACTTCTCAGTCATTCTATTAACCTGAGGGTTTCGTGCTGGCCTCCGAGTCTGTTGTGTCTTCCATTGGTGGCCCACTCTAGTTTGGGTTTCTTCATTTGCTAAAGTTGAAAGCAGCTCTGAAGGCTGGTTTTCCTTTTTCAAATCCACTAATGCTTCGGCTTCACTAGGAACTAATTCAGAATCTTGAACCTTTAGCCCACTGTTATCTTCTAAAGTGATCGCATCACTTGTTACTTTATGTGTGGCTGACGAAAAAGAAGACACTGGAGGAACCTCATCTGCCTTATGCTTGTATCGAGCAATCTTGTTGCTCTTCCTTCTTTGATGAGCCAAGGCATCGGCCACATGATGATGTCTGACAGGCAGGTTTGCCTCACTGCTTGAAGCCCTTTCTTTGGAAAAAACGTCAATGGAAGTATCATTTGCTGCATCAGCATCAACTTTCCCTGACTCAGTATTAACATTTTTGTCCAAAGAAGGACCCTGCTTTTGCTTGTCAGTCACACGTCTCTGCTTGGAAGCACCAGTGTAGTTTACAGATGAAGCAGTACTTTTCTCTACCAAATCAGCTGGCCCAACATCCTCTCGTACAGGAACATGCTGCTCATGAGTACAAACAAAAAACATTGTGAGCATTGTTTCAAGAATACTTAAAGATCATTAGAAAAAGGCAGACCTCCCTGGCACACAAGTGCTCTCACCATATTAAGAAACTATCAAAGGACAAAACAACAGAAAAATAATAGGTGCTCAAGATTTATCTGCAATTACCATTGTTTCTGGGTCAAGGCGTGAACTCTGTAGCTCATTCAAAATAACATCAGCGGACACGGCAACAACTTGCATCCGCCTGTTCAGCTCCTCTAATTTCACGAATGCCTTAGCCTTCTGATCTTTTATACGTTCTTCTTCCTCTTCTTGCCGTTGCTTGGCCCTTTGCTTGGCCTGTTCTTTCATCTTAGCACGCTGGAAATCATAGTCAAACTAGTGTCATTTTTAGATTCACAGCTTAAGAGAAAAGAGAACATAGCAAGCATTCCATTACCTCAGCCTGATTAGCATGCTGATCAGATTTGGCAGGAACAGGCTCTACCCCATCCTTCCAGGCATTATGAGAACCAGATAATCCTTAGCTTTTGGAGATGTAACATGGGCCTGCATGCAACTGCCAGAAGTATCCAGAGGTAGCTGGCACAACATCGAGTGATTCAGCAAGTGAAGATTTCTTCCGCCACCCATCAGCATCGTGCGTACTAAATCTTCCTTTACCATGATTATAACTTTTTCCTTGAACACCATGAGGATGCCTCCTGTGAAGCTAGATATCAGCATACTATCAAGAAAGGAACCTACAACCATGCATAATTCAGAGGCTGCAATCACAAACCTCAAAGCATTTGCTCCATTGAAAGATTGCTCAGAGCTTCTCCCTCCACTGACAACGCTCATTTCCATGAAGGTAGGATTTATATTTGCCAGGACCACAGTTTTATCAGGATGCTGTGCAGATTGACCTATAGAATGGCTGGGTCTGGAATCAGCTGCAAGAAATTTCTTATTATCTTGCCCTGGTCTACTAGGGAAGTGAGAATCCTCATGCTTTCCATCAGAAGAACGTGCTTTAGCATTTAGACCTTCTATCTTCTGAATCAGACTAGAATCCTTTGAAGCAGACAGATGTGGTGGAACTTCAGAGTGAATAGATTGCCCATACTCCAACCTTCCACCAGCACTGCCACCCGCTCTGACATTCTCAGAATTCTCACTTGACTGCACCTTCATGGGAAGTGAAGAGGCACCAACCAGGTTGTCAAACTTCTGATAAGAAACCTCTCCAAATTGTGCAGTGTCAGAATGCTTCACTTCATCTTTCTTGCAATCCACTGTCCAGTCATTCTCCCAAGATGATGACTGGGAAAACTCCCCCCTGTCTAGGCATGTTCTTCCTGCTGCAACGGCTTCCTCAGTCTTGTGTTCCATGCTCTCTCCATCCCAATCATTGTGATGCTTCAGAAGGACTTTGTATTCACCTGGAGTTTCAAGACGACGACCTGGTTCTACTTCTGAAACTGGGACTTTAGTATCAGAACAATAGCCAACCGATCTAGGATGAGAGTTACTGATATCAGGAGCATGATGACCAGGATATCGACCATAGACAGATGGAGGACCATTTGGCATCCCCATAAATGGAATATCTCGCTCATTTGGATTGCAGTACCCCACTGGAGGACCAAAGTAACCATCATAATGTATGGGACCAGTGAAGAAACCAGGCCTCATTGGCATACCTGGTCGAATATAAGAATCAGGCAACTGGGGTCTGTACATGTCTCCAACCCTTGGGCGGGGCCCTCTTGGTCCTGCTCCTGATGGTGCAACAGGTGGTGGATTGGGAAGACCACCAGCTGGCATCTGAGGACGGTAAAAGGGAAACGGCTCCATAGGGAAACCACCAGGTGCTACAGGTGGTCCATAAGGAGGGGCTCCAGGTGGCCCTCTATACCAAACACCACCTGGGGGGTTAGTTACTGGTGGCCCATGCCATCCATTAAAATGCTGAGGGGGGATACCAGTATTAGGGAAACGAGAGTCCCCAGGCCATTTTTCCATACTAGGTCTCGCATCATCTTCCATCTGTGGATGGCTGTCTCGCCTCCATGAGCTCTCTGTTCTACTCAGTGTGTCAGTATTTACAGAGGCATCCACTGCCATAAGGAGAAAGAAGAGGAAAAGGATAAGAGAGCAAGAGAGAGGGATAGCAAACAATTCAACAATATATTAAGTCTAATCAGACGAAATATTACCAATAAGATTCTCTGCACTCTCTTTAACTGATTCTTCTCCTGCAGAAGATGAAACAAGACCTTGAGAAATGTGATCCACAAAACTGTTGGAAATTGGATAAACAGGTTATAGACTTGCACTTTACCCAGCAAAAAAACTGCAGAGAACACAACTTACAAAATGCATGAAGAAGGGAAAGTGCTTTAATCTTCAATATATATTGTATATACACTAAAAAATAAAAAATAAACAAGAAGAAAGATTTGCTCATAAAAGCTATAGACCTCAAAAATAAAAAATGACAACTACCAAAAAGAGAAGTGCACTTAAGGGACTAAATTTCATACAACATGTACAGTGCATTGACAACAAAGAAGCATCGATACATTAAATTATGAGACCACCTTCAGCTACTAACATCATTTTACACAGTGCACAGTATTAATCAAGTATTTGAGCCAGCAACAACCTTGTGATGATGCATTTTTTCCAGAACTAATCTTCTCTGATCCAAGCACTGGGAAATCCCCAGAGCTTAAGGAAAACCCATCATTCTTGTAAGATGCCACTCCCTGGGAATGTGGAAGAAAACAAATAGTTGAGACTAAGCAATTAAAAATTGTAAAGGAAGAAAAAGAATTTGTGGATAATATCCAGCACAAAAAGCCTCAGAATGATATGCAAAAACAGATATATGGGAAATTTGTCAATTGTGTGTATCATTGCCCAATCCAATTCAAAAACTCACATCATTCCAGTTCAAGAAAACGTTTACAACACTATCAAGACTGCTAAATCCAAAAAAACCTTAAATCTTTAATGATGACAAGAAGCTAGAGAATGTGCCCCACTTGCTCTAATCAAATACATTTCCAACACAATACAACATTAAAACTATTAGTGAGAGTTTAAGTGTCATTATAATATATTTCACATTAAATTTCTGACTTCAGTCTTTATCTGATCCACCAGCTGCATCTCGAAGCAACGTAAACGGAGAAGGAATTCCTTCAGTGCGTCATACTAATATGTCCAGCAACCAATGATAAATTATGAATCCATATTCTGCTAGAAGTATGAACAAGCAATCTAAAACGCGAGCCAAAATTTCAGGTTGAAAGAGAGATTCACATGCTAGTGCTTGTTTCCATTCAATATACATTAGCAAATTAAAATGCAGCAAAATAGTCAAAGCTCTCTTTAAAAATTCAGTTTTTTTTTTATTTAATACATATATTTGCAAAGCTGAAAAGCAGCAAATCAGGTAGAGCTATAAGGTCCAGAAAAAATATGCAGAAAAAAAGAAAAAAGAATAATCCCTAATCCAAGAATCATACCAATCTTTCTGCACTTCCAGTTACTGAATTATCAGATGATGGCTCAGCAAAACGAGATAATTGCGAGCTACCGGGTCTTGTCTCTGCACTGCGAGGACGCAATGAAGCTAGGGATGTCTGACTAGAAGAGAGTGCCCCTGAAGATGAGGAAGGCCTAGAGTTTGAACCCCAGGCATTAGGAGCAGTATCAACAGCTCGATCACTACCAGCTGTTGATGGTCGGGTGCCACTTTCACCGGATGATGGCCGAGCACTGAGGTGCCTTGGGGAATTAGCACCACCTTCAGCAGAAGGGGATAGTGTTGAGGAAGCCCATGCATTCGATGCAGAAGATGATGATTTGCTTCCCCAACTAAGGGTACCCCTACAGTAGATGAGGAAATAGCAATAAGTCAAATGGAGACCAACATGTCTAAACCTATCAAGAAATTCAGTTGGCTATCATAAGCTCACTTGGGCACAATTTCCACATTTGGATCCAAACCATGATTCTCCAACCTTGTATCAAAAAGAAGCAAAAAGTTAAAACAATAAGAAAGCACTGAGTCAAACAGATGTTGAGAAGGGCTGGAAACAAAGTACTTCTGGCTGGGTAGATTTATAGCTTTGGAACAGCAACTTTTCCTAACACGGTCATGCCACCTCTTCTTGCAGATGCAGCAGCCCATCTGAAGCAATACAAAAAAACACATTTATTGATTCCCAGAAATTGTAAGCCATTGTAAATACCAAAAATAAAATAAAATAATAAAGAAACCATTCATATTGTAACAGCTGAAACAATTAAGGATATTGTCCTCCAAACAAATAATAAGATTGTTACTGCATATAACCTAAGCCACATTCTTCTCTCAACCCCAACAACCCCGACCACCCCACCCCCCCAAACCACCCTCCCTCCTGGTAAATAAGTCGATATTTATAATGAGTTTTTAGTAAAATTATAGGAGTGATGACCAAAAAGATATTAGCTCATGCTCCCATTTCCTTTTTCTAATAATTTGTGGGGGAATCATTAGTTTCAAGAAAAAGGAGGTCACTGGTTCATATGCTTCTGATCATCAATCTTACCATATAATCAAATGCTGACTAAAAATATAGGTAATATGAATCCTTTTTTACACAATCCAAACAAAAGCAAGCAAGCCTGCATGCACGTGCACAATTTTGAAAATACTTCTTATATTTAAGCACATTTATCCTAGTCTCCTATCATTCCTTTCCCTCCAGATATCATGGATAGCAGCTGCCAGGATATTCTTGCACTTAGAAGATAGCAGTGAATGGTGCCTTGCCCAAGTGATTGAATGCCAGATAGTATGGAACCAGCTCTATTTGGCCACTTAAAATAAGCCAATCAATCCTCAAATGTAAGATATTCTGACCTCTTCAAACTTCCATTTGAGGTATCTACACTCACCACTAACTAGGCATATGACCTTCAAGAATTGGAGCAATTAAGATTCAGCACACACCCAACTTGTAAAGTGTAACAACAACAGATGGCACGGTCTACTTGTGATCTTCCTACTCTATAGATGCAATCATTCACTCCTATCATGCGCACACATGCGTCACAGACCAGAGAAAGGGGGGAGGGGGGCGAAGAGAAAAAGACAAAAAAGAGAAACTCTCTTCCTCTCACTTTACTCAAGACAAGAATAACTAGGTTTCAGCCCAGCTGTCAGTAGCAACCACAACATAAGCACGATTTTCTACTTGCTGCACCAAATCTTACCATCTTAGTTGTTTACAATCCACTATCCGATATTTACAACAACTTATACAGTTATACTAGATATAGGTACGCAAGGCTGCAATCCATTAGAATAACCATAAGATTTATTGTTGGAAATTTCATCTCAAAATATCTAACAATAAAGCCTTTTGCCAACCAAAAACATATAAGGACAACAAGAAACATTGAATTTAATGGCTGAGACCCTTAATTTTTCACATCATTCATTCCACTAACATGATTCACCATACTGTCACAATATTTCTAGTAATGTAACTTTATTTATCTGCCATAGATCGTGATGTAAAATCATACCCCATTCCAGTATATTCTCAAGCCAGTTGCTACTATAAAGAAAAAATGTATTGAGTTGAGAACTTTATACACTATAACAACAATCCTTTACCAACAAAAATTTCCTTTAAAAAAAAAGAAAAAAAAAAAAAAAAAGGAATTTGAACTCTTCCAGCATGCAAATTGCAAGATAAGAATGAAAAACCTATTTATTTTACCCTGTAATAACCAAATTCCTGCATTCTATTTCTCTATCTAAAATCTGATATATACCTGTGCAGATACCACCAATATTCTTTTTCAATGAGAACTAGTTCACCAATTAGGATAAAACAAACTGCGAAATACAGAAAAGATGACAAAGATAGGCAGAAGAATTAAAGACTAAGAAAAAGAAGGAAGAAAAAGGGGAAAAATGAAAGAGGAGACAAAGCTTGTTATTATAGTCTTTCCTCATACTACTTAGAAGGAGTAAACTAAGACTTTTTGTTCTCTTTTTTTTTTTTTTTTTTTTTCAGGGGTTGGGTTGGGTTGTTTTTTTTTTTTGTGGGGGGTCGGTGCGCGGTGGGTGGGTTTAAAGGTGGGAAATGACCCTGTATGAGCCAGCTACCACAGTATACATTAACTACAAGGCCGACAACCCAAGGGAAAACTTGGGCTAAAATTCTCTCCATACTTAGGATGAACCATGGAAGATCATAACAAATATTGTCATTATCAAATCATCCTCTCCATATATTCCTTCTTTAGATTTCTTTAGTTTCTCAGAAGGAAGATTGATGGAGCATGACATTTTTTTTTTTGGGGGGGTGGGGAATGAATAAATAATTTCCATCAAACAGAAGAATGTACAACATTGTTGATGGTTGCACATCCTTTCTTTCAATTGCTAATATCTGTATAACCACCAATGACAGATGAAATGTCTTTGGCACAAAATTCCAATTGTTAATTTGTGATTCTCTGCTTTTTTCAAAAGGTAAATGTAGGATTTTTTATAAACTCCTTCAGGAAGAAGAGAGTACAAAGAGCAAGAGAAAAGGCATGGAGTCCATTGTATAAAAGAAAACAATAGAACACTCAGAATACCTAAAATATCGATGAAATGCCAAAGAACAAAAAGGCATAGTGGTCGATATCTTGGCAGTGCTAACACAATGTACTATAAGCAACTAAGACAGACTCAGACAATAGGTCATTGTCTTGTATGTATCTTTTGGTAAAGCATTCTCCTATATGCCTTCTGCTTGAATTTCTATCTTGTCCTTTAATCTGTAAGGAATTTCGCTGCTTGTTTCCCTTAATTTATTTTTTTTTTTTAGCTTATTTCACTTGACCATAGTCCAATTGCATATGGACATCATCAATGTGATTGATAAGAGAACTCCAGTCACATTCACCTTTGATCATACTCTCATTGACTGATAGGAGTACAGAAACATACCTTCGATCTCCAGGCAATGTGCTTGATGCCATGATTCAAATGTCGCTCAATGGACATCCAAACAAACTCAACAGAACCTGTGAAGAAGCCAGGGAAAAAAATTCAACAATATTTTTCACAAGCATTATTCTTTCATAGGAAGCATATATGATACAGCGGCCAACCATACATAGCTTTTGAGACCACAAGCCTCTTCTGATTGTTCGTGTCTAAAAACATTCACTACATCACAAAAAGCACAAAAAGAAAAGCCACCCAAAATAAAATGAAGAAGTACAACACAGGGCTCAAAAATCTTTTTGAGTGCACCAAAGAACATTAGAAATAAAAATTAAAAAAAAAGAAAGAGAGAGATTTTCTTCAAAGGAAGAATTCTATAGACCCTTGTACGATTTTCACTTCCTTTTTCTAAGGATAGTCTTTTGAGAAATTATATCTTAGATTACTAATCCAAAAACTGTTCTAAGAAGCAACTTAGAATATGAGGCCATAAAGGTTGTGTTTTTTCAATGTATGGCAGAACAAGATATTCAATTGATGCCTTCATTATCCTGCATGGTAACCACTGCTAAAGATTGTCAACTCATCTCATAATTTAACTATAATGCTCTAACCATAAATAACCAAGAAATCAAACAGCATCTGGAGTTCATTTTTTCATATATAGTCACTAGGTGAAAATCAGGCAAGCTTTCCAGGGCATAGCTAGATAAGTTTTATAATGCGAAACTTCTGAGACACTTTTTTCCATGTCCTCTAAATTACATTTCACACCTAACTAATAACAATCATCAGGTAGTTAAATCCCAAGAAACTAGTGAACTAATGCAGAAAAAGCCACCACAAATACTTGGTCACTACCCTTGCCCAGTGACTCAATACATTCATACCATTAAAATTTCTTTTCACAGCAATATCAAGATAATTTCACTAACTATCGTATGTCCTCAGTTATCTTCCACGAAGAAGATCATTGAAACCATGTCCAGGGTAAAAATAAAAGATGCCCACTCCCGGACAAGGCAATAGAGAGCACCTGTCGACATATTTCACCTCAAAACTAACTCATCACTATGAACAGTTACTCATTGGACAAAATCATCGTTCCTTCGGAACCACAGTGAAAAAGTAAAAACATAAAAAAAGCTCTTTCTTTCTAAACTTTTGATCTGTTCAAAAGACATGAGTCATCGTAGTCCGAAACTTCAGGTCTTAATCAAGGCACTCTCAGCTCAATAAACAAAGGAACAAAGACCTTAGAAGATTAGCTTCACTCTTGACTCTTGTTCTCACTAGTTTGTAACAGCTCCATATAAGACTGCCATCAGAACCTAACACACCAAGCTCGTTTCACCATATTCACCTCGATCAAAAACTCATCTTTCAAACACCAGTCAAACGATGGTTTTCTAAAAAACCTAATGAAGCTAACCTATCATTCCTGCTATGAGCAAACCATAAAAAACTCAACTTTACCAAAGAGAAAAATTGGAAATTCCTCGAGATATATCATAAAGCAACAATGATAATACGCCTTCTCGATTATGATGACAAATAGTTATATTACTAATTCCAGGGCAAATCGAATGAAAAAAACAGAAAAATTCACTTGCCTTGGAGGAGACCGAACTCGATGCGGTTTCTGTGCGAAACCCTAGAAAGAGACGGAAAGAGAAAAGAGTTTGAGAGAGGGGGGAGGCGGTGGCCTTTGAGGAGGAAACGATCGATCGAATTGGGAGATCGTATGGAAGTTATGAAGTGAAGAGATTTTGTGTATTTACAGAGAGATTCGGAGGTTTCAGATCGGAGAAGAAAAGAGGGGAAGGGAACAGAAGGAAGAGACAGCTGAAAAAAAGGTGAAAAAATGAAGAAAAGCCACTTCCAAAACTATTGAATTTGATTCGCCCTCTTGCTCCTAGAGGGCATTCATAGGCAGCATGCTACAAGAGTGTTTTTTTTTTTTTTTTTTTTAATTATAGTGGTATAATAGATTATTGAAAATTTTACTATATTATTAAAACAAAACTACCATTGATATTTTTAGTGTAAATATTTTTAATATAATATTTTTAATATATAAGTATAAAATATTTTTCATATATCTGAAATCATAAACATTAAATAGAGTTTGAATATAATTAAATAAAAGTTGAAATAGTCTTTTCCTTTTTTAGTATATGGGCATAAAATATTTTTGGTTTCTTCACATCATGAAATTAAATAAGGTTTGAATAAAATTAAATAGGGATTGAATAAATATCGTCTTTTTCGGATTAAATATTTTTGGTATTTTTTAAATCATGAAATTAAATAAGGTTTGAATAGAATTAAATAAGGGTTGAATAGACGTGATCTTTTCCTTTTTTAACGTAGGCGTAAAATATTTTTTTATCTCCTTGAAATCATGAAATTAAATAGGATTTGAATAGAATTAAATAAAGTTGAATAGACATAGTCTTTTCCTTTTTTATCTAAGCATGTATCTTTATACCGATCTAAAACACTCTAATATCATATTTATGCATGATAATTACCAACATGGAGAAGTTACCTGTAAAAAATACAATTATAATTATAATTTGTAATTAATTTTCTAATTTTATGACTAATTAAGGTGCCCTCTTCCAACCTATAAAAACAATATATATATGTATATATTTAATTTATATATATTGGCTTGTTTTATTTGTATACGTATCGTGGTGCGTCATCTACTTGTATTTTATTTGTGCAATATATGTATTGCAAAAAAATTGTTTATATGATAGTATATGAGATAATATTTAAATATTGGAATAGTTAAAATTTTTGAAAAAAATAAAGACATGAGAAAATAGGAACATTTAAAAAAAAAAAAATTTTTTAGATAAGAAACACAATTTTCCATGTAGAAGCAGTACTTTTATTGATTTTATGTCAAAATTATATTGTTTTCAGCTTTATAAGTACAATATATACATCAAATGTAGCGATAAATATTTGCAAGGTAAATCGCGCAAATCTTCCTAAACCTCTAATCCCAAATTTTTTTAAAGTCAACACTTATGTCACACTTGATATGTAGGAATCGTTTCCAAATTTTGAATTGAATGGATTGCATTTGAATGGAATAGTTTCGAAATGACAAATCCACTATTATGTTTGGATGGTTATATAGAATGGAAGTATATTTGTCAAAATTGTCTCTAATAATAAATGCAAATACAAATATGAAATAGGTAAAAAGGTAACTACACTTTGCACAATCAATGAAATTAGAATGGAATTATGATTCCACACAGGATTGAATTCTCCTTTGAAATTACGATTCCATTTCGGCATACCAAACATAACATTACATCTCTTAAAAACAAATAAATTACATGTACCTCCCTAAAAACTTTAAAAATTTCATGATACCTATTTTTTTTTAAATTAATACTATGCTCCTAAAAACCTATGTGATAATAAAATGTAAATTTTGTTTATTTGGTTCTAACATGTTATTACATATAATATGTTTAACTAATAAGTATTTCAATAAAATATTTAAAATTTTAAATATTAAGGAATGTAAACTTTTTTTTTTTATTTCCTTTTTTCCATTCAAACCTATCAACTAAAATGTAATTCTAACAAAAACTTTTTTTACAAAAAATAATGTCACAAGGTGTGTTTTAATACAATAAAAAACTTTTCTAATATATGTGTTTCACGCTAAAGTGTAATTTTAGAAGAAGAAAAATGATAATTAACTTTTTTCATATTTCCCAAAAAAATATAAATTATAATAATTTTTTAATATTTATTGAAACATTTATTAGTTAAATATATTCTATGTAATGATATGTAAGGATTGAATAAACAAAATTTACATATAATTATTACGTTAATTTTTGGGGTGTAAGTATTGATTTTTGCGAAAAAAGGAGGATAGTTATGCAATTTTCAATGTGCATGCAACTTATTTATTTTTAAGAGGTGTATATGCTGATTTTTGAATAAATGGGGGTCCCTGCAATTTCTAAAGTTTTCAAAAAAAGCTCACCAAATTTACTAATATTTTTATTCATTCTAAGTTGGATCACAATGATTGGTCATTAAAGTTTCAATCTAAAGTCATTTTAGGTTCAAATTGAAGTACATAATATTGAATGAGTTTTATGTATATATCTTACAATAGTAATACTTTAATTGGTTATGGAAGTCTTATGTTAAAATCATGGCTTCAATTCCTATTATATTTATGGTTTTTTTTTCCCAATTTTAGGTGTTGTCACTTTTATTTAAATCAAACTTTATAAATCTTTATTCTAATGATAAGAATAAACAATTCAATTCATTAAATGTAGTGTCATAAATATTTTAGATATTTATGAGTATAATTCGTTTATTTTTGTGAATAGTAAATTTTTTTTTTAATTTATGAGTTTTTATTTTATAATTATTAATTTGAGGTTTCAATTCATCATTTTACAATTGAAAATTTTCAGTTAAAATGATTAGGTTCAAATCAGAATCTAAAACCTTAAACAATCAAATCAAAATTTAATATGCACACATTACAATATTGATAGCCCAATTGTTAAAGAAGTGTTTTAGGACTAAAATTATGGCTTCAATTCTATATGTGCACGCAATTTGTTTTTTCAATTTTAAATACAAGCATGTTTATTTAAATCAAAATTTATAAAAACTCATTAGAATTGAAATATCTCAAATCTTCACCTAGTTAGATTAGAAATAGTTTATTTGAGTAGTATAATAGGTGAATAAAGTTGATGCTTAGTTTATAAAATGAATTTAGATGTTTTAAGCAAATAATATAAGTAAATAATAGAAAATGACTAGATAATTTAATATAATTAAGTTGGAAATATGTTAAATTGAGATTTAAGATTTCATATATCCTTTATGAAAACATTTAATTATTTCCTCTATCGTTTTGCTAAAATTGAATTTTGAAATCTTTATCTATTTCTTAGATATAACCCATTTTCTTTATTTTTGAATCCTAAACTCTTAAACATTCAATTGTAAAATGTTTTATAAAATCCTAAACCCTTGAAATTTACGTTAACTTTCATATCCTTAATCACCATGAATTTTGATTTTATTTGTTTATTTGAAAATATCAGTTTTAAAACAAACTTAATTTAAATATTGGTTTCTTGTAAATTAAACTTTTAAATTATATTTCTATGTCCATATATACTTTTTAATATATAGATTCTCAAATTATTTTTAATTAGTTTTGATACTTAATATAATTATCGGAGAAGCTTAAACTTAATACCCTTATCCTAAAACATCTTTAAAATTTCCTTTTGTCTTTCCTTTTCGTTTTGTTTTTCCTTTCCCTGCTTTTTTTTCTTTTCTTTTATGTTTTCTTTCCTTTTCTCTCCTTTTTTCTTCTTCTTCTTTTTCTCTTCATTTTTCTTCAATCCATCTCCTCTAATCTCAATTTCAAGGAGACTAAAAGAAAAATCAAGGTTAGAAAAGAAGATAGGAAGTGGAAATCATGTTAGAAGTAGCTTCAACAATAAGAAAAGAATATCATCATGTGTGTGGTTCTAAAAAGATAAGTATACTTGTTTTTTTACTTTGTTTGATTTGTTATTTCTGTACATAAATGATAACTAACACTAAATAAGTAGGAGTTAAGATAAAACTTGTAAGCTTGTAATGTATGAAGTTATATATTAAAACCTAAATGAGATCATGCATGCTAGAATTAGGATTAAGATGAAATACAAGTAAAAACACGAATATAGATTTGCAATGGTGATTATGAGTTTATATGTTGATTATAAGATGTTGATGTTAAAAAATGATGTAAATCAAGTAGTAAAATATCGAAATGTAAAATAGAGCAAACAGCATCGGAGAAACATGGGAAATTGTATTAACGTACTCCTTGTTTTTAATTGAAAACTTTTGAATTTAACACATCTAAGAAAGAGCATGGTTGGAACATGGCTTCATGTATCTCACCGTGTCATGTCCCAATAGGTATCCTAAACATGGCATATGTTGTATACTATATTAAAGCCTAAAATGACTACCTTAGTCATGCAAAAACTTCCATATATACATAAGGTATACAACGCAATAAAGGAAACGCATCAGAGTGGTGCAATTTACTTTGAAAAAAAATAAGTAGCAAGGCATGAAAATATTTAACATTAAACATAAATAAGGTCGACTACAATTCTTAGGGGCATACCTCTACTAATGTCATTGAATGAATTACATTTCGTAAAATCTCCAAAATAGTAACACATCATACATTACTCATAAAGAAATTCTCAAAATGAATCTTTATTCTATGCTCCCCATTTCTCCCATGAGGGCTCAAGAATCCACCGATGATTTCCTCAATAACCTGTATCTTATACTTGTTACAATCAAAGATCTATAAGAGTATAAGCTACAATATGCTTAGTGAGTTACTTCCCAACATTTGCACCCACAACCATAAACAAACAAGTTTGTTATTCAAGCAAATGCTATGCGACAACTATATGGAATACATAAATATGTAAGGTCATTCGGTATCCGTACATAGAACGAATTTACCCCTCCGTGACAAGGTTTAGGGGATTCAAATTGAGGCTCCGCATCCTCTATACTAGTCCCTAAGCACTCATTAATAGTTATTGGTCTGCATGGTTCCTCTCTAAGGACGCCTTTCCCGAGCGTCTATAATTTCCTTGAGAAGGAACATATCTATGTCTACAGTATAATTCATGTTCTTCAACTCCTCGCGTGCGAGTAGCAACATTTAATGAGATTTGATGATATGCAATCCGTGATTGTTTCTTTTTCTTAAGTCAAACCTTGTTAAAATTTTTTAGGGGCAATCAAACAATCTAACACTCACAAACAGCCATACATATAAGCAATCAAAGCAATTAAACAAACAATTCAAAGTTTCGATATGCTTAGTATTTCCTTAATCACATATATAACCTATGAGTTCCTATACATATCTATTTTTATCTTTTCTTAACACACTAGTGCCATTATTTCTACGAGCACAAACAAGGTAACAAAATTAAGAGAATAATTCACTCGTCCATTAGAGCAATTCCTAGTTGTAATAATCCTCTGGAAATAACATGTCGAATTCCTCATCACCTAAACAAAAGAAATATCTGGAATAAGTATTTCATAGAAGCTATACTTAAACTTTCTAATTCTATCTTGTTATTCTCCTCAAAATTCGAATGAAGGGAAATTCCAACTTAAAATGTTCATAACTTGCTCATTTTAACTCGGAATTACTCCTATTAGTAGTCGTATTCTATCCACTAAAAAAGATCTATCCATTTCTAAGGTTATTTTTAACATTTAAAGCCATTTTGGTTTCGAAATGGGTTGGTACAAATCTGACCCAAAAGTTTCAACCCTCAATTTGCAAATTTTCCCAAGTTTTACTTTACTTAGACACTTATAGCAAACATATAAATATATACTTTTGAAAATCATTTAGTATTGATAATAACTCATATTATAAGCATGATCCTAGTGATGTTGTTCTAAAATAAAAATTTTGTAAAAAATCTTTCATAGAGAGTAGCAATGTTGAGTTTTATGAAATATTACTTTTTGGACTTGTAGTAAAATTCTTTACCTAAAATTTTGTGAATATGAGACTTAACAAAAATCATGGTTTAATATATTTTGAAACCATAGAGGTCTTATATTTATTTCAAAATCTTCATTTAATAATTTGTTTTAAAAGACAGGGTTCTAACTTATTTGTGATACAATACTCCAAGTGTATTCCTCTTGAATTTCACTTAAGTTTGGTTTCTTTAATAAAATCCCATTTCTTAGGTTTTATAGATACGAAACTCTATTAAAGAAAATCATGGTTTTATAATTATTTGATTTCATGAATATTTCACTTTCACATTAAACTTCTTCTAACTATTATTTTCCAAAATATAATATTTATTTGTTGGTGAAGAAAATCATTCTAAGTTATATCATCTTCAAAAAGTTTTAGGTTTTGGCTAAAAATTAAGTGAACGATTTGTTCTAAATAACTCATTCTTAATTAATAATTTTTCAACACATGGGCTTTTAGGGGGTTGTTGGAAAATTTATTCTAAGTTGATTCGTATTAAAAAACATCCTTAAAATTTGTCATATTAGAAAGTGGACTTGTTTCCGATATTTTATTTTAATAAAAGATTGGTATATGTCTTATAAATAGATTTTTAGGAAAAATTTGCATAGCAAAGAATTATCGACATTTATATTTTATAAAAACTCACTTTTGATATTTTGGAAAAATTTGGTGGAGTAACTATTTTTACTCTTTTATTTCAAATGAAAATTTTTCCTAAGTGTTGATAATAAAGTTTTTGAAAGTTAGTTTATAAAACAAGAATTTACCAATCTTCTCATCTTTGAAAGTTTTAGGACAACATCACTTGTAACCATGTATATGCATGAGTAAAATATAGTAATCTACTTAAAGATAAAATCATTAGCATAGGCTTATCAAAACATAAAAATTAAGAATAGCTAATAAAATAAGTGAATATCAAAATAAAGACATGGAAGTTTTAGTTTGTCATGAAGACTTCTCAAAACTTGAATAAATTTCAATCACCATGAAAAAAAAAATCATAAAGAAAGAAAAACATGAAAGTCTTAGATCTTTTTCAAACTTTATAGAGACTTGAAATATTTTAGTCTCATAAATAAAATAAAAGCATGGAGTCTTAGATTTATATTAAGGCTTACTGAGACTTAGAAATGGATAAGTCCTCTTAGATAGCAAAATAATTAGAAGCAAAATATATATAATAGAAGCCTTAGAATTTTCGAACAAGGCATTCCAGGACTAGATTATGGACAAATCCCTATTTTATTTTTTTTACTTGATTAAGGACAAGTTCGAGACTTAGATATAAGATAAGTCTCAAAACATATAAAAGAGTATGAAATAAATAAATTGCAAGAGATAAAATAAGTGCAAGGAAATAAATATTAGATTAATGAACTTATATGCTAAAATAAATATAGATATGTACATAGTCATATTTATATGTATAGATAGTTAGATTAGATTTCACAAATATAACAACATAAACACGATATCAATGATCATAATATGGATGAGATGTGGGTTTCATTTTTTGGCATTCATTCCTAGTTATTATGCATCATGGGGAGATTTATCCATAGATGATGCATGAAACAACACCTACTAACTATAGATGTATGGAAAACGTGTTTACCTTAAAAAAAAATCAAAGAAGTGTTTGTCATGGAATAAGAGAGGGGGCAACAAGAGAGGAAGGGAAAATGATGCCACAAGAAGAGGAAAAAGAGAGAGGAAATGAGAGAAATTTGATAAAAATTGTAAAATATAAGAAGGTGTAAAGGTGATGGGTATTTATATATATATATAATATATATATATTAATGATTTTGTGTGAAAATAAGTTAAAAAAGGGAAAGGAAGGGCAGCTTCTACCATTTTTTTTCAAGGGGGAGAGAGGAAAAAAAATTAATTATTGTATAAAAGTATAAGAGAAGTTAAGAAAAAGTATAATAAAAGTTTTATGAAAAAGATAATTGTAAGAATGTAAAGATAGGTATAAAATAGGTGTAAGAAAAAAATTGAGATAAATGAATAGTATGCAAGATAAAAAATATCGATAGTAAAAAAAATATGCATAAACGAGCTATATTTAATTTTTTAGAAGCCGAAAAATTCTATAATTGATATTTTACAATTTTTTATCTCATTAGGTCTAAATATGTCATTAGAATATTTTTACCATTTTACATGTCCGGACCTTATTTTCAAAACTAATCTGTTCAGGTTTGAAACAGGTGAATTTTTTACAAATATGATTTATTTAGGTTATAAGACATTATTCTGAACTATAATCTATTGTTGTCTCATTTTTATTGTTCTAGGGTTTCGAGCATAGGATTACCAGATCTAAACAATCTAGATCTTAGGATAAACCGAGGTTGTTTTTAGGGATTCGGTTTCAATTCCAGCTTTGAGATTTATTCGTAAGATTACAAAATTTGGAGGTTTATGTTATACTTATATTTTCGAATTCAAAAATTAAGTTTACTCTTATTTATGATTTATTTGATATTTTATAGTTCTCGGGATGTCTAATCAAATATAGGCTTCTAATGTTATATATTGACTCAGTTTGACTTTTGGTATTGATTTAAATTTTCGATTCTAAAATTCACCAAAAGTTATAAGTTTTATAATTTTGTCATTAAATATTATATGTCTTAATTTATGTGCTAGAAATCAGATAGATGAATCATTTAGCATAAGGATTTTGAGTCAAACATTTATTAGATTTTCGTTTTGTTGTGAAGTTTCTTTCCCTTAAGGTTATGAAATTTCTTATTTGATCTTGTTTAGGATTTCTAGAGTTCGGTTTTAACTTAGACCAGTTTTAGGGTTTCAATTTCAGTATTTAGCCTTAGAATTATTTCTTAAGAGTACCGAAAAATTCAGGGGTTTACACATCATGCTTCTCTTTGATTCATTTGTGCAAATATTTCCAGAACAACACGACCAAAACACTACCTCATCTATCACCTCGTATTCATTTCTATTCCTCGCTTATACAATATGTTAATTAGAACATGCTATAACATGACTCCTTGTATTACACCATACTCTCTCTGATTCTTTTTAAAAGCACTTAACAGATGTGAAACATGGGACAAACACAACTTAATATATGACGTTGTGTTTCTCATTTGATGCACGTGTTTCTTATTTGTTTCCACACAATGAGAAACACTACTGGAACACGATTTGTTATATCATGCCATGCTTCTCACTGAGTTAGAATTTGAAAGAAAATGACAAGATACACACTGAATTGTTTGGGCATGTTTGTTTTGATATGAGAAACACGGGAGGTACACGGTTGTATATGTACCCATGTTCTTCATAAAAATTAAGATGAAATAAAAATGAAAAAGATAAATGATAATTGATATGTTATATTAGTTAAATGATAATTAAGAATAATTTAGTGAACTTTATAAATTTAATAAGTAATTGAATGAAATATAAAAGTTACATATAAAATGAACTTAGTTAATAATCTTAAGTTCAACATGGCTTAACGAACTTCAAAGATCTAAAATGATTTAGATTGATTAAGTTTGATTAACTTAAACTTGTAATGGGGTTATATGATTAATTTTAATCATTTTGGTTAGGATTAAGTTAAATAGGCTTAATAGATAATAATTAACTTAGATCAACGAGTTAGAATAAATCAAGAATAATATAAGGAATATGTTTTTCAAATGTATTGTTATTAGGATAAATGAGTGTTTTGAAAATGAATGTTTTGAGGATGTTTTTATAATAAATAATTATAAATAAAGAGAAAATAAATAATTTGATAGATAATGGAGAACTATTTGTATCTTGACGGGGCGATCTTCACAACCATGATGGGATTCCTACTTAGTGTCTGATCAAATAGGATTTTAATAAAAGTTTGATATAAGTGGAAAAATAATTTAATTACTTTTATAGTTTAATTGTATGGAGTAGATACTTGTTTACCTCTTAGCCTATCTTCTGATCAACCCTTGAGAATTCTTTTGGACTATCTTTTGATTATCTAGACGTTGAATAAGTATACAAGGATGTGCTTGTTTTCTATTAGGATAGACATTCCTAGTGAACTAAAACTTAAAGATGACCTAATAACAGAGTGGTGATTATGCTTGTGATGTTGAATCTGGTTTAGGAAGTAACAACCTTATCCGGAGTCAGGCATAGTAGTTAAGTGCTTAGGCCACCTCCATGTCATGATGCCATGATAGTTACTAAATAATACATTGATACGCCATAATGCAATGGCGATTCATAAGTGGTTTAATGGGTAGTTGATGGGGTAAATAGTATCAGCGTAATGTTTGCTTAGGCTTGGGGTAAAGTAATATGATTTAGTTCACGTTTATGATATCAATAAACTAAACGATATTATGGACTAAGATAAGTAAAGCTATGTAATAGCTGCAAACCTTAGACGAGGCTATTTTTCTCTTTATCGGTTAGATATAGGAGATATAAGTATCCAAGCTGCTTGTATCAACCCCCTGAGCAGCTGTTATTACTCAGGACTCCCAGCTTCCTAAAGATTGTTCCATAGTGTGGGTGCTTCAGTATTGATTTGTTTACTTTAATTTAAAGATAATAATATTATTGTTGCATTGCACTAGTCAAAGCTTGTGTATCGTCTCATGTATACTTGCGTTGCTGTCATACTGCTTTCGACTCATAGTTGTTTCCTTTTTCAGGTGTTGATAAAGATATGATGATGTTGATGATGATGATGATGATGTGGGTGATGGTGGATTTGATGATGATGTTTAGTTGGAAATATGGGATGAAACAGAACGAGTTGTTAAGTGAAGTGAAGTAGGCTTTAGTGGCGCCTATATGTTTTATAATTAAGTTCTTTAAAGCTTTGTTATACCATCACGAAAGGTATATGGCATACATGATGGTATTGTTTGTTTTATAAAAGTAGATCCACTCTTATATGAGTGAAAGCTAGAAATATTTTTATAAAGTTGTTTTACTATCATAAATCCTGTAGTCTTCGGGATCTAATTAAACAATTTCGTTAATTAAAACCGACTGGTAATGTCAACACAAATAAACCCTTTAAAGAAGACTATGCGTGTAATACTTTATGGTATTATACGTAGATGGGGGAATTTTAGTTTAGGGTAAGCTGGGTCCTTTCAAGAATAATAAGAATGAATAACTCAAAATTATCTAGATATCATTGTGAGATATTTAGATAATAGATTATTGGAATTTTATCTATGTAATGAAATAATAGAAGGGAAAAAGATTGAGAAACACAAGAAAAAGGGGAAAATAGAAAAAAAAGGAAAGGCAAAAAAAAAAAAAAACATAAACATGAGCAAAGTATAATTTCTGAGTTTTTACCAAAGCATGAGTTAAAATTTTTAAAGAATTAAAATCTTTAATGCTTCAGTTAAGTAAAAATGGTTTTAGAAATAATACAAGGATAGACTAGACTCTAGTTATAATTTGAAGTTTGCTTCTACAATTTTTGAAATCTAAATCTCGTTTTAAATTTTTATGTTTTGAAATAATAAATGTTTTGATTGTATATAAATTAATGTTTATTAGATATCATAATCTGTTTGTTTTATCTACAATAAAGGTATTGGTTTTTCATTTCTTATAATTAAATCTTTTCCAGAAATACCATAAATTACTTTGCAAGCTGTCCACTATAAGTTTTAAAGCATGGCATGTTGTCATTTTTCTTAATATAGTTTCTTTCATTAAATGTTGAAATAACAATTTATAGTTACACAATCCTTATTTTCTTTTGCGTAAAAGAAAAGTAATGGGAAATTTGAAAGTTCACAGCAACTAAACATCATTGTTCTCAGAAAATGAGCACCATATTTTCAAAATCTACTTTCCTAACATACTCTATGTTACATACCCAAAATCGTTTCTTCAAACATTCACATTCTTAACCTAAAAAACTCTAAGAAAGTATTCATAAGCTCCACAACTAGTGTTTTAGAAAGAATAATGTGAAGTAATCTCGAAAAGCACCACAGATATCTTTATTTGCTTTATTTTCAAAGGTTTAGAAAATGTCTTTATCAAATACACTAGTACATATGCACATTTCATCATTCACGTGTGAAACGTCGTTTTTAATAGATGTTACACGTTAAAAAGCTAAATAGGGATCTTGTTTGCTAAGAAATGATAAAAAATGAGTAAAACTTGCTTTGTGAATTTGTTTAGGCTTAGAATATAAAATGTCTGTTAAAAGCTTGTGAATAAAACTAACTTAGCTCATCTGAACAAAATATGATAGAACATGTAATATAACAGAGTCAACCTACCTTAAAAGCTCTTATGTTGGACCTAGAGGTAAAATAAGAAGATAAGTCTCGTGTTAAGTTGGTGATTTGTACAGGTTAATGCGTTGAGTTATCTCTATCTGTGTTTTGATGTTAGGATTTGTTCTGGAAGAGTTAGTGGTGAAATGGAGTAAGTTGGAGGTTGTTTTGTATATTGTTGGTGATCTTGACCTAGTTTTGCCCTTAAGGTAGATCAGTATTAGGCTTTACGTAAGAGTCAAGGGGTAAATTTTGAGGCACGATATTTGTCATGGCCCAAAGTTGAGTCCTCGACTTACCCCATGACAAATGATGAGGGTTGTTGTAGCCAAAAGTAAATCAAGTGTTTGGAGCACAGTTTCTATCGCGGCCTAAGCTCAAGTTGTCAACTCACCTCGTTACTAAAGCCGAGGGAAGTCATGGCTAAGAAAAAGTTTAGAGTTCGAGCATAACCCCAGTCACAGCCTTAATTGAGCCTTCGACTTGATCCACGACTAAAGCTGTGGGCTTTTTGAATGCCTTCGACTCCCAATTTTAAAGTGCGAGCTTAGTTTTGAGCAGCGATGTGCCTTACACCCTGTGACCTAACCTAAGTAGTAAACGATGAAAAAGGATATAAGGTAAGAAGTTTATAACGAAATCTAGGACATGTAAGCTCTAATAAGAGTTCTTTCTCTGTTATATGTATAGTAATTTATACTTTTTGCTATATGGGAGATTTCAATCAAGACCTAGAGTTTCTTTGGAACAATTATGTGTAAATGCTAGTTATTTTGGGGAAAATATTTTGGGTTATATCTAATTAATGTGATTTGACAGAGTGTATTTAATGGGATTTGACCGAGAGTATTAGGCTAGGAGTCCCATAATTAATAAGATTTGACCATGTATACTTTCCTAATTTATGCTAGGTTTTTTTGTATAAAGTTTACTAACATTGTATGTAAAAATATAGAATATTACAATGAAATTTTCTGGTTCTATTTTTAATATTATTTCCATTTTTAGATTTTGACATGGTACAGTGATTCTTTCTTTGGAACTGTTTCTAATTTTATTTTTGCCGGATTGATTATTGATGTTCTCTTTTCCTTGTTCGGCCTTAATTGCTTGTTTCTTTTCTCCATTTGATCAGTCTTAATTGCTGACAACATGTCAAAAATAATAGAGACTAAAGTTGCATCACAAGAGCTAAGTTGTCTTAACCATGAGGAAATCGAGAGGGAGAGATCTCTTATCAATTGTCTTGGGAATCCTTTAGGTACTTATTCTTCTATGTATTCAAGTAAGTCTCCTTTTTAGGATTGAATGCTTCAGACACTTACTTCATTAACTCCTAGATCATGGACCTAGGAGCTACCGATCACATGACCTACTCATTCAAATACTTTTCCACCTATACCCCATGTCCTAGCAATCAAAAAATAGCTACAGTTGATGGATCTTTAACAACTATTGCAAGAGTAGGAGATGTTCAAATAAACCCAATCATGACAATAAAAAAGTCATTGTCATCCCTAAATTATCCACCAACCTTGTCTACATAAAAGAAACTTACTTAAGATCTATCTTGTAATGTGGTTTTTTATAGTGATTGTTGTGTATTTCAAGACAATGGTTCAAGGAGGACAATTGGACATGCTAAAGAAAGGGACAACCTCCACTACCTTGAGACACCAAAACAGTTGAACATAGCTAAAAGTAAGGTTGTTATATCAGAAAACCAATTTATCTAATAAGGAGAAAATCCTTCTTTATCATCGTTGTTTAGGACATCCATCGTTTCGGGTCATTAAGACTTTATTTCCAGCATTGTTTTTAAATTTTAAGTGTTGAAAATTTTCATTGTGAAGTGTGTAAATTTGCTAAACATAAGTGAATATCTTTTCCAATCAGTAATAAAAGGATAATTGTTCCTTTTTATCTTGTTCATACTAATATATAAGGACCTTCTATCGTTCCTCATGTCTCTAGAGAATGATGTTTTATTTCTTTTATTGATGACTATACTTGTGTTATACTTGTTCAAATATAAGTCTGATGTTAGTACTATACTACCAAATTTCCATTCAATGATAAAAAAATCAATTCAGGTTTGATCTCGAGAGATTCAGGTTTGATAATGCCAGGGATTATTTCAACTAGGTCCTCACTCCTTACTTTCAGAAAGAGGGGGTTATACATGTGTCATCCTGTGTAAGCACTCTACAGCAAAATAGAGTAGCAGAAAGGAAAAATGGTAACCTCCTTGAGAAAACTTGAGCTATGTTATTTTAAAAT
The DNA here is from genome assembly GCA_024138025.1 of Combretum micranthum. NCBI lineage: Eukaryota > Viridiplantae > Streptophyta > Magnoliopsida > Myrtales > Combretaceae > Combretum > Combretum micranthum. The sequence goes on from JAMXBD010004732.1 coordinate 32,127, forward strand.
AACATGCCTAAAAACTTTTTTGGGGGAAGCAGTTCTTACAGCTACTCATCTCATAAATCGTTTGCCTTCACGAGTCTTAGAATACAAAAGTCCAATAGAAGTTCTCCAACATAAGAACCACACACAATCTTGTTGCTAGGGTTTTTGGGTATGTGGCTTTCATTCGTATTCATGGTCCAAATAGAGGAAAACTTGATCCTAGGGCTAAAAAAATGTGTCTTTGTTGGGTACTCTTCAACTCAGAAAGAATACAAGTGTTATTACCCTCCATCAAAGAGTTTCTACGTCTCCATATATATCACGTTCATTGAAAAGGAATCTTACTTCATGGAATCTTATATTCAGGAAGGGAATTCTACTAAAAAAGATAAGAATCAGGAACTTTTCCTAGATCCACTTAATTTGTCCCTGGCCCTAGACCTTCTGTGTCTATTTCGGAGCCTATTACTTTACTTAAGACCGGTATGCCTATTACTTTATGGTAAGAACCTGGATACTCATATCTTGTGAATTAAAGAAGGCTCTATATGGTCTTAAGCAATCTCCTAGAGCATGGTTTGGAAGGTTTGTAGGGGATATGTTGACAACAGGGTATAAGCAAAGCCATGGTGATCATACATTGTTCATTAAACATTTTCCTTCAAGGAGAGTCATAACTTTACTTGTGTATGTTGATGATACAGTGATAACCGAAAATGATGATGAGGAGAAGTAGGCATTGAGTTAGTGTTTGGCTAAGGAATTTAAAATCAAAGCATTGGGAAGGTTGAAGTATTTCCTTGGAATTAAGGTTGCTCATTTGAGGTAAGAAATCTTTATCTCGCAGTAGAAGTATGTTACAAATCTTCTCAAGGAAACATGCATGACATCATGCAAGCCAATTAGCACACCTATGGAACCAAATTTTAAGTTAACAACAGCAGAAATGATGCTATAGTAGATCGGGAAATGTATCAATGATTGGTAGGGATATCATATATCTCTCTCACATACGACCGGATATAGCATTTGCAATAAGTGTAATAAGTCAATATATGCATAACTCGAAGGAGGTTCATTTGCAAGCAGCTTATAGAGTACTTCGGTATCTTAAGGAGACAATATGAAAAGGTATTTTATTAAGAAGAAATGGAGGTTTGATACTTGAAGCATACACTAATGTTGATTATGCTGGATCTATCGTTGATAGAAGGTCAACATCTAGATATTGCACGTTTCTTGATGGAAACCTTGTGACATGGAGGAGAAAGAAACAAAGTACGGTAGCTTGGTCAAGTGTAGAGACAGAGTTGAGAGCGATGACTTAGGGTATATGTGAACTACTCTGGTTGAAGATCATTCTTGAAGACCTAAAGATTCAGTGGGATGGACCAATGAGACTATACTGTGACAACAAATCTATAGTCAACATAGCTCACAATTCAGTACAACATGACTGAACAAATCACATTGAGGTCAACAAACATTTTATCAAGGAGAAGCTGGACAGTGGACTAATTTGCACGCCTTATGTGTCAGCAAATGGTCAACTCGTAGATGTTCTAATGAAAGGGTTAAAGAGTTCAATGTTTCAAATTATTGTATCTAAGTAAGGAATGAAAATATCTATTCACCAGCTTAAGGGGGAGTGTGGAAAAATTATGTGTAAATGCTAGTTATTTTAGGTAAAATATTTTTGGGTTATATCTAATTAATGGGATTTGACCATGTATAGTTTCCTAATTTATGATAGGTTTTTTTATATAAAGGATAACTAACACCGTATGTAAAAATATAGAATATCACAATGAAATTTTTTGGTTCTATTCTCAATATTATTTCTATGTTTAGATTTTGACAGTTTCTAGTAGATTACTACAACCTCTAAGCAAGATGCATAGGTGAGTAACTTGAGTTTTATGATGTTGTTGTCCTTGTAATATATTCGCACTTGTCTCTTTTGAACTAAAATACCCCAAACCTTCACCTAAGTTAGAAATTGATTTTAGATAGATTAACTGAATCAAGTGAATGATATGATGTAATTAGACAAGTTGACATAATTAGATTAGTAATTAATAAGTTGAAATTTTAGATTTTGAATTCCTAACCTATACGAATGTGATTTAAATGTTTAGTAGATTCTTAAATCTCTAAACTTTGGCTCAACATTTCATATCCTTAATCCCCATCAATTTTGAAATCATTTTCTTACCTATAAAAAATAAAAATTCTTAAACTTAGCTAAAATTGAATATCAATTTGATTTAAACTAAATTCCTAACTAAATTCTTATTTTAAGTTCTTAATTTCTAACCTATAGATTAAATTATCTTTTAAACACTTTTAGAATTAAAGAAATTGATTAGAAAGTTCTAAACCTAATACCCTTATTCTAAAATATCATAATTCTTTTATCCTTATCATTTTCTTTTCTTTTTTCCTTTTCTCATGTCATTCTCCCCTTTCCTTTCTGTTCCTTCCCTTTTCTTTCTTTCTTCTTCTCTTCTATATTCTTTCTCTTAAAAATCATCCCTAAGTCTCAATTTCAAGAAGATTAAAAGAGAAATCAAAGTTAGAAAATGAGATAAAAGAAGGAAAACAAGTTGTAGTAGCTCAAAGATTAAGAAGGAACTAGCCATGGTGGATGAATAACAGATGTTAATAAACAAGGAAGTTGTTATTTTCTTATTTGATTTGTTATTCTTGTATGTATATGATAGATAGATGTTAGTTATATGTAGAATTTGTGATAAAGTTGGCGACTATTGAATATATGAGCATGTAAGTTAGGATTTAGGTTGTGTTATGTCTATGTGTAGATTAGAAGTTGGTGGAGTGGTTTTTGATGGAATATGAAGTAAAAACTTGTAAAATCATGTTGTAAAACATAGTTCTAGGTTCGTATGTGGAATACAAGATGTTAAATGATAAAAAATGATATAAAACAAGTGATAAAACAAGCAAAGTTTTTCGAAACAAATAACAAGGCAAAGAGTACAAGGTAAACACATGTTTTTAACCTATTCGAGGAAAGCACGACTAGTATATAGCCTCCCGTATCAAACTATGCTTCTCTCTGATGTCAAAAACTCAAAAAAAGAGATGTTTTCTGTAACAGCACGACTAGCACACGAGCTAACATATATGTCTGTGCTTCTCTTTGGTATAACACTATTTTGATTATAGTTTTTTTCGTCCGAACTTAGATTGAGGTGATTCAAAATGCTACAGAAAGCTGAAAAAGAGATCTAAAATTTCATGTTTCAATTTTTTAGAAATTTTAAAAGTAACAAGGCACAAATTTCATTTGTTTCAAGCTGCAACATGTCCAAATAAAGTTGAAAACTTGTATTTACTAGTCAAGTATATGTAGTTAAGTATAAAATGAACTTAATTAATAAACATAAACTCAAATAAACTAAATAGACTTGAATGGGTTAAAATGAATTAGATTGATTAATTTTAATCAACTTAGCTAAGATTAAGATAATATAGGTTTAACTTAGAATTGGCTTAGCAGGATATGTTAGGTTAATCCATGAGTTATATAGGGAATATGTTGTTTCAAATGTATACTTGCTTGGGAAATGATTATTTTTGAATATGAATGATGTGATGATGCTTTTGTAATAAATGACCATAAAAAACATAAAAAATAATAATTTGCCAAATAATGAAGAGCTATGCGTATCTTGGTAGGGCGATATTTGTAGCCATAATGGGTTCCTAATTAATGTTTGATCAAATATGGTTAATAAAAAGAGTTTGATATAAATGAATAATTTATTTGAATGCTTATATAAATATATATTTTGTGAATAAATACATGGATAGCTAATTTATCTTCTGAAATGGATTCTAATTTACCTTCTATTTTTTATTAGATTTACACAGTAACTTACGTGATGATTAATATGATAGGCATTTTAAAATGGATTAAAACTTAAAGATGGACTTTATAATTGAGTGTTGCTTATGCTTGTGCTTGTACCATTGAATTTGGTCCGGGGAGCAGCAACATTGTCTTGAGGGGCATGGTAGTTTAAGTGCTTAAGCCACTCCTATCATAATGCAATAACATTTATAAGTAACTCAATAGGTAGCTGATGAGGTAAACGGTATCGGCGTAATGTCTATCTTGAGCGGAGGTAAGTAATACTATAGGGCTCACGTTTATGGGAATGGTTAAGCCCTATTATATTATGGACTGTGATGGATAAAGTGTGTCTAACTGCTGTAAATCTTAGATGAGGCTATTTTTTCTTTCTCTGTTAAATATAGGAGATATAGGTATCCAGGCTGCCTATATCAACTTCCTAAGCAGCTGCTGTTACTCAGGACTCCCAGGTTCTGAGGATTGTTCCAGAGTGTGAGTGCTCTAGTATTGATTTGTTTACTTTAAAGGAAAGATGATAACTTGTTGTCTGATGCATTGCATCTAGTTAAGCTCGTGTGTCATTTTGTGTGTGGTTATGTTACTGTATGCGAGCTTTAGCCCATGATTGTTGTTGTTGTTTTTGTCTTCATTCTAAGTGTTGTATTGATGAAAGATGATGAGGTGTTGATGATGATGATGATGTGGATGATGATATTGATTATCTCGGGTATGGGGCGACTTTGGAGGACTTTAGTTGATGAAGGAGGTAGATTAAGATCATTGGCTGGTTTTGTATTCTTTTATTTGTTTGTTTAAAGAACTGGATTTACCTTTTGAAACATGTATTTTCTGTTAAAGGCTTTGTTGGTAAGCCCATATATTTTGTAATATCTTTTAAAGATTTATTGAACCATCATGAAAGATATATGAGATATCTAATGGTATGGATTTCGTTTTATGAAAGTTGATCCACTCTTATAGGAGTGGAAGCTACAATTGTTTTTATAGGAATGTTCAACATAAATAATTTCTTTTTAGATAACCTTATATGTAATACTCAAGTATTATACATGGTTGAGGACTAAAAATGCTTGATTTTAAGTTAAACATATCGGGTCTTTACATGAACATAATTGGTTATGCATGGGGATGGGAATGGCATGTGTTGTATTGTGTTTGGATGTGTGATAAGCTTTAATAATAAAAATGATAACCGATTTGGTATAATGCATATTGATGGTTGTTTGAATATTACTTGGTCACTGATAACATGATATAAGTCTTAACCGACCCTTAATCTAAAATGGACATGTATTGCATGACAACATATTGATTGAACACGGTACCCATGTCACGTATCAATATTCCGATTTTATGGTAATGCCTTTTCACGCCAACAAATCTAGGTGGGGTTATCAAAGGGTTGTTAGCCCTATGGGAACTAAGTACGAACCAAAGGACGCTCCCCGTGTTGGAGTTAGCTTTTAAGGTGCTGATACTTAGTGAGTTTATGAGGTTTTAAGATGAAGTTGAGATTATGTTGAATATGTATATAAGTATATATACTAAATAAATTTGGAAAACTTCTCTTTCCTTAGTTTTTAGTCTCTCCTGAGCATGAACTACTTGAGCTGGTCCTTTAACCCCCAAGAGAGGGTATAAATCTCTATTGGTTGGGATTCCGGTCATCCAAACTATGCATTCATATGTTTGAGCGTGCATTATATATGGTTGAAACTAAAACTTGCCTGGTATTTGATTGAAGTCTGGTCTTATGATGTTATCTCAATGAGTTGTGGTGTACTCACACTCCTACTGATTTATGTGCTTTTAGGGACTCGTAGAGTTGATCCATGCTAGAGGTGAAGGGATGTAGTGGACTTTGAGGAAACACTAGAGCTTGAGTGAGAGTTGGATATAGTTCCTTTTGTATAGGATCATCTGATACACTATCTTTTTAAGTTGTAAGGTTAAGTTTTGGAGCCTATCCTAAGCTGTATGCATGGAAATATGTTATAAAGAACTTATATATGTAAAATCTCTTATCTTGATAACCTCACGATTCTGTTTTAATTGTCCACACCACATAGTGTCCTAATAGTTTGATGCCCGTAGAATTTTCTTGAAAAGCCCCAGTTGGCTCATTTAAATATTGTGATTTCTGATTTGTTGCAAAAAAGGGCATCAACACTGTTAAGGTGCCTTGTGGGGGTGTGACACAAAGTGAATTACAATTTTTTGAGACAAAAAGCGCGAAGATTTAAAGGTTTTTATGTCAAAATTGTCTTATCCTTTATCTTAGGGAAAATTATTAAAAAATGGAAACATCTTTCCTCAAAAAGTTTTTCTCAAAAAATAGCATATTTTTAAATGCTTGAGTAATTTATAAAAATAGTTTTCCTTTATTTGTATAACTTCAAAGCAACTCGTATATTTTAAGTATAAAAAATTTAAAAATTATATATACTTTATAATTAGAAATAATCTATATAAAGGAAAATATTTAAAAATTTAATAATAAATATCTTAATATAGTAAATGATTAGTAGATAAAAATCATAAATCGATGGAAAATTGGCTTGCGCTTTTATAATATGTAAGTTTTTTCTCAAAAATAAGTCATAATATATTTATATTTTCAAAATAAGGAAAAATATTTTTCAATAATTATCTCTTTTTTTCTTTAAACAAACATGAAAATGCAGAAAGATATTTTTCTAAAAAACATTTTCATTAAAACAATAAGAACATTAAGCTTTATAAGTGCAATATATACACAGGATGTCAGCAAAGTGGGTATTGGATGGGTTTTAAAAAACCCAAACCTAATACTATATGGGTTTTTCAAAACCCATCCTACCCAAGCTAAAAATTGCCGAATAGACCCTACCTAATCCCAAAACCCAATATTTTTCCAATCATTTCTATTGCTTTTTACCATATAAACAAGATTGGATATATTAGGAAAAAAATAATTAGAAAACTAGAAAAGAGCTTTGATAACCTAGGAAAGCACCTTTTAGGAAGTCTAGAACGATGGTGATGGAAGGAGGGAAGGTGCTATAACTACTGCCAGATGTGTCTCTTAATGGCGGCGGTAGAGGGAAGCAAGGGTACAAACATAAGGGTTAAAATGGGCTAGACATGATGATGAATGGTTTTTGGTTTAAAAGGTTGTTCATGGCTTGCCATGTTTTAGCACCATTAGAGTTATAGGGAGAGTAAAAATGGAGAAGGGTAGGAGGGAGGGAGAAAGAGACGAAGAGGGAAGGGGGTTTATATAGCATATAATGAGATAGAAGACAAGAAAAAGACATGGAAGAATTAGATAAAAGTTGTGTTTTGTTTTTTTCATTTTGCTCTATATTGACTTTCAGTAGAAACAAGCCAAACCTGTAATTATTTTATCTTTTAAAAGGTTTGCAAGTACCCATTAGATTCTAATTTTGTCTCATAACTCAACTTAACCTTATAGGGTTTCAAAATAAAAATCCAAGAGGGTAATACCCTATAGGATAATTATCGAGTTGAATAGGTCTGATACATGATAAGGATCCGTCTGGCTATATCCCCATATATACATCAAATATTGTCATACCCCGAGGGTACCCTAGTAAAAGGAGACAAGTCTCACTCGAGTACTATCACTAGATTACCTTCAGAGAATGACAGGTTTTTAAAACAACAGGATCTTTTTGTTGCTTGATAAGAAATGATAAATACATGTAAGAAATAAATTGGTAAATAACTGCTATCTTAATCATAAGATATCACAGAACTATTACAAACCATGTGGCCTTCTTGTAGTTCATAACTGATACAACACACTAACTAATCTATTCTAGGAAAACATAACCATTAATCCCAAGTATAACCATAGACTTCCAGCTCTTAAGCTCTTACCGGAGCTATGTTCCTGGAAGTGACTAACCAGGGTCGAAGTGTAAACCTGAAAAGACTGTTGGAGTATGAGCGAAACCACGGCTCAGTGAATAATCAGACATATTATACATCACACAAGTTATTAGCAAATCATATGTAATGCAAGCACTCAATCATATGCACAGATACAAGCTTGGATGATCTAGAATCCAAACAGGGAAAAAGATTTACGCCCTCTTTTTCAGGGTTGAAGAACAATTACCTTATGACCCACCTGTCCAGGAGAGACTAAGTTTATAGGAAAATCAACGATTTCTCGTTTTAGGGTTATCACTTTAAATATAATGGATTTAACTGACCATTTCCTGTATCCATCCTTAGAAACTCCATAAGTATTAATCATTTCAAAGTGATACTACGGGCGGCGTTCTTCATTACCACTTAGTTCCCATAGAACCAACAGAACAAAGAAAACCTTGAAAGAACTAACACTTTAGAAAAACCAAGCGTTAACAGAGAACCGAAATATTAATACGTTGCAGGTTGTCACCTATTCATATATGCAATAATGCAGTACGTGCAATGCATGACCATATTATTTTATTAAGTTAATAGTTCTTATTCAATTTCATGGTGATCATACATTATATACAATCATCATCATATTACTTCACAACATCAAATCATTGTATTATCACTTTTGTAATGATAGATTAACAATCATACAATCAGATTACAACATATTTCCAACAAAACATTCATTTGCTTGTCTTTATATTATATGTTCAGCAATTTACAAGCACAAACAGTACAATATGACTGAATTACTCACCTGCTCATGATAACTTAATCGTAATAATTTGCCGGAAGATCTTCTAGGGTATCAAAGTCACCTATTGAGATGAATAAAGTATTCATCAATATAATATAGATTATATAGTTAAATTCCTATACGTGACTAGTGTCCTAAACTTGATATTTATCAAGTTTTGTAGTGATTAATACTAATTTTATGTTATTCTATATCGAACTAAATATAGAAAATCATCTTTATTTATTATTATTTAGTGTCGTTGTGTTTCTCCTAATTTATTTCATATAATTATTTTGTCATTTTTAGAAGTCACATTATTCATAAATTTAACCTATTTCATTTTCCATTCTTATCTATTTTATCTATTTAGAACAAATATTTAATTATTTATAATTTCTATTAACACTTAATATTTTTCTCTAATTTTAGGATTTTAAGAATTATCAAATCTTAATCAGAATGCTCTAAATATTTGTATTCATTTTTCTATTTAGTAACTTCTATTTTGACACGTAGATATATATAATATAATTATAATTATTATATATTTATTCATTCATGAAAACAGATTGTATACAAAGGAAAACAGGTTTGTGCGCCGGCTCCTACGCTGCCGGCATTGAAACCCAGGTGCCGACGTTCTTTTAATTTGCATAATATTTCATATCGTTGGCACTGGCTTGAAAGCCGTCGGCCTTTAACGTATGCCGGACTCTACGCCACCGTGTAAAATCCCAGATATCCGGCGTTTGTTCATTTTTACGTGAAAATAATTTTTACGTAACTTCTGTTCAGTATAAGCCGTTTCTACACCGCCAGCCTAACCTTGTAAGCAGCCGGTGTTAGACGTCTATACTGCCGGCTTATGGACAGTGTTAGCACTGTTCATCATCTTTCTCGATGAACCAATTTGTATTTCTTAAATTTTCCACGTCAAAAACATTCCTAAACCATTCCTAAGTATTTCTATATCTTAAATATATACATACAATAACTCCTAACACGTCTACAAACATATAATCTTAAATTTTGAATCTAGTAAAGTATAACTAGGGTTTCGAATTTTTACCTCGGTTGAGCCGATCCGATGGAATTCGAAGCTTATTTTTATGTTGGTTATGTTCCTATGATTATCAGAAGTTAGTTCTAATCCTGAGATTTAAAAGAAAACCATTTGAATCACATCAACTTACCTTGAGCTTGTTCCAAGTATTTTTCGTATTGTTTTTCTTCTAATTTGAACTAAAACGATTTGAGTGGTTTGATTTCTGTTTATAGGTTATTTTGGCTGCTACTTAGGAGTAATTTTGTTCTGGAAAGTTTGAGAGTGTTTAATGTTTGCTGGTTTCTTCATTAAGATACTTAAAGATATATATATATATATATATATATATATAGGAAGAAGAAGAAGAAGCTTGCGGCTGCATCATTTTCCTCCGAATTTGATCCGAATTTCTTCTACATTTGACACTGTTTTGGCACTCGTTTTCATTGCCATAAATGTGAGGTTGAGTTGGCAATCCTTGATTGGAGTAAGAGTTGATTTTGTTGACAAATTGGGTGCATTATTGAAGCAATTTCGGCTCCCTCTTTCTCCATGTAATCCAAACCTTCCGTGAGCAATTTGCAGTTGAAAAACCATCTCAACAATAAATATATATTAATTAGTTTATTAGCTTAGTTTTAGGATAGTTTAACAAGTTATATGGGCACAAATTAGCTAATATTTGAGAGTTTTTGTACAAAAATTTGTTTATAGAAATCTACATAATACTTAGATTATCAAACAATACAACTTTAAGTTTTAAATTTACGTGATTAATTATTTGTAGAATTTATCTCCCTCGATTAAGGTTTCCTGAATTCATTAGGTTAATTTTTGTTTTAGGATCCAATAGCTTAAGAAAACCCTAATTAGAACAATAGTGTGATTCAATTATTTATTTGAAGTTTAGATCTTGAGTTATATATCAGTTTATGTTTTCATTGTGTATTTGTAATCCTAACGTTTATCTTTAGGTTATCGTTTCCTATCTATAAGCGTAGTCGATTAACTACTTAATATCGCACTTGATATAGAGACTAAATTATCTATTTATCTTTAATTTCCTATACCTATTACGAAATCTTATTAGTAGTATTTAATACTATCTAGGAATCTTGACTTTAGTGTTTAAATCCAAACATAGGCTTATTACTACACATTGTTCTAATCTCAAATCATTGTTGAGTTCAAAAGCAATCATTTAATCTCTATATTTATATTTTTCTATTTAAATCTATTCGTATAATAAGTTTCGGGTTTGAAATTTAAATTTCCTTTTAATCATATCTTGAATTATCCGTTCAAGATACGAAATCTCGTTTTTGGTATCAATTAGGGTTAAAGAAGTTCTTTATTCGATTGCTAAATCCTTATCTAGCCATATTCATTGCATTGATCTATTCTTAGGCTTTTATTAGGATCTAAGTTTATTAACTAGTTCATACATTCTACTTTAGAGTAAGATACTAATGTGGAAAATTTACGGGTTTACAAATATGAGTGGTAAATATTTTCATGGTTAATGATAAAAATGGTACCTCAATTTTCACAAAAAGAATAATTAAGTACCTGAAGTTTGGTTTTGAACAATTTAATACCCGAACAAATTTTTTGTTGACATTTTTCATGCCTGAAGTTTGGTTTTGAATAATTTGATACTAGAACTAACTTTTTGTAGACTTTTTATGCCTCATTTCCTTTATTTCAGGTATGAAAAAGTCCACAAAAAGTTAGTTCATGTATCAAATTGTTTAAAATCAAACTCTAGGTACTTGATGGTTCTTTTTGTGAAAGTTCAGGTATCATTTTCGTCATTATCTCTATTTTAATTTATGCATTCATAACGATTCCATTTGGATGGTCTGCTTGTCTTTTGTATCTGTATCGAAATGATATGTGTAGATATGTCTAATTTGCATATATATTTTATCTAGTTGATCTATTCATCAGAGTTACCAACTTTGCTTTTATCTGTATTTATTTTGTGATAAACAATTGATTGGGAAAATTTTGAAAAAAAAGTATCTATATCTACCAAAAGAGCTAGCCAAACGGAAATCATTAAATATCAATCGAGATACATGTATAATCATTACAATATTAATAATATAATTGGTTAAGGAAGTCTAGTGTTTAAATCATAACTTCCCCATGTACATGACTTTTTCACTTGTATATAAATCCAAATTTATAAATATCTATTTGAGTAATATAAATAAACAATTCAATTCTTTAAACATAGAGTTGTAAATATTTTTAAGCTTTACAAGTATAATTTATTTATCCACGTGTGTAGCAAATATTTTTATTTATACAAATTTATTTCATAATAATTGATTGTTAAGCTCTCAATTCATTTTTTTTTTCAATATCAATTAATTATTTCATAAGTAAAATTTTTAGTTTAAAATTATTTGGGTAAAGATTAGAAGCTACAACCTTGAATGGGTATCAAAGTTAAAACTTAATTATGAAAGTGTACAAGAGTTAAAATTATGGCTTTGTATTTTTTTTTTTTAAATACAAGCATATTCGTATAAATCAAAATTAATAAAAACCCATTAGAACAATGGGAATGAACAACTCAACTAATTAGGTGTAGAGTTGTGTAGATCAACCATATGCGTACCACATGTGAGTAAGACAAATGTTTATATTCAGCTTTATTTTTCTGCTTTGGAATGTTAGAATTTGTGGCCCATTGTGTAAGTTTATTTTAGAAGAGTTGTGACTTTTAATCTAAATGACATGACTCTTCATAATGAGTATCTTGATGGAAGACACCCCTTACCGTTTCATGAAGAGATATGGTCATCTTCCTACCCTATATATATAACAAGAGTTGGCATTAAAGTGTGGCTATTTTTTTCGCTCTTATTTTACCTTAAAATCTATCACATCAAATTAAGTTAAAGGAAGAGAAATCATTCCTTTGATGAAATAATGTTGGATTGGAGGGATAAGGTGTCTCTTAAGAAAATAAGAGATTTTGTTCTTTGATGTTCAACTATGGATAAAGGTACGCTCATTTATCTAACTATACATGTTAAAATCATGTAGTTCAAAGATCCTGAAATTGAATTCATGAAATATTGAATCATAAAATTATAAATAATCTTACAAGGAACACCCCATTTTTCCCTTTCTATAAATGAAAGCAATTAAAAAAAAAAATAAAATAATAAATATGGAAAAGTTGAAAAAAAAAAAAGATAAAAGTAGAAAAGGTAAAAGCAATGAGAAAAAATTTCACTAATTCAAAATATTCAAGCAGAATTAAAATATAAGTAAGCAAGATGGGATGCGAATTTTGTAAAATATGTAAATTTTCTAGTAAAATGTGAATTTTTTAAATGCAGTTATGTATGTTTTAATGGATTTAAAGTGCTCTTTAAAAATTTATTGATTGAACATTTGTTGTCTTAACTTGATCAATGTTTATTCTAGTCACTCATATGAGTTCCAAAACGATAGAATTTTTTTAATTAAATTACAGTAGTGTTATAGATTATTGAAAAATTGAGGTTTTTTCATGTAATATATGCTCTTCTAAAAATATTATATTATAATATACAATATTTAAAGATTAAACTGGTAAAGAAAAAGATAATAATAAAAGTAAAAGAGACTGAGAAAGACGAGAAAAAGGAAAATTTTGAAAAATAAGCAAAAAGATAA
>JAMXBD010004733.1:0-45335 GCA_024138025.1 Combretum micranthum
TAAATTATTTATTTTTTATCATTCAAATACCGGAAAATCAAGCCGTAAAAATTTTTTTTGCAGCAGGCTATTTTAAGGATTTTTGGGATTCGTCATTCTATCAAATTAAATTATTTAAAATATGCAATTTGCATTTTACACATAGATATTTGGTAAAATCAAATTTTTAAAATTCATGTGGCTTGGACCGATTTTATTTGGTCGGAGACTAACTTATTTGGCCTGACAAGTGACATGCATGGAAAATTGTTTTGGTTGTGGGTCAGATTTTCGGTATGCTACAAAGTGCACCACGTGTAATATTTTCTTGGAAATGTGGCAACCATTGATTGGCTGTTTGACCAAGTCAATATCCCCTTCCTCCTTCCTTAGCTCAAAATCGAAAAAGATGCAGAAACGAAGAGCTTAGCAGGCTGATTTTAAGGCCTTATTTTCCTTGATTTTAGTCCCTTTTTGCTAAAACAATACTGGGAATGAATTATACCCTTACTGCTTGTTTATTTTGCTGTAATTGCAATTTCATGATAGCCTTATTCCTTATTAATAGCTATTACGCCATTTAGTTCACCGAATAACGATTTCATAATGAATTCCTATTACACAAAACAATGAATAGCGATTCTTTATTCAAACTTATGAATATCAATTTAATACTGGAACTGTTTTTTTTTTCAAAATACCATCATTTAAATAAAAAATTAATAAAAAAAATCTATTACAGCTCTATTCCATTCCTTCGTAATAGAAATTTCATTACAATTTATTCATTCAATGAAGTGAACGAGCCGTTAGACTAGTTTTAATTTGACCCATTAATTGGCCAAAGACATAGCAAAATGAGAGATTAGTTCAAGATCCAAAACGGAAAAAAAAAAAAATATATGCTTCTTGGTGTTCGGAATCTCTCTCTAGAATTTCTAGTCTTCCAATGGTTTTTGAAGCAAAATATTACTTGCAAAACCTTCCCGAGGTCCTCAAGTTCCATTTGATCTCTTTATCTCTACGATATCCGTCATCCTCAATCACCTGGGTTTTGGAGCACAACCACCATTTTCGAATGTCTACTATTACCGGTAATGTTTTTAATATAATGTTTTTAACATATGTGCGTAAAATATTTTTTGTATCCCAAAAATCATGAAATTAAATAAGGTTTGAATATAATTAAATAGGGGCTAAATAGACATAATCTTTTCATTGTTTAGCATATGAGGGCAAAATATTTTTATCCATAAAATCATGAGATTAAATAGGGTTTGAATATAATAAATAGAGGCTAAATAGACATAATCTTTTCTTTGTTTAGCATATGAGCGTAAAATATTTTTATCCATAAAATCATGAAATTAAATGGAGTTTGAATAGAATTAAATAGTGGTTAAATAGACATAGTCTTTTCCTTTTTTTAGTCTAAGCATGTATCTTTATATATCGATCTAAAGTTTTGATACCATATTTAATGATGTTCGACCACGGTTTCTCTAGATAAAATTAATAATATTCTCAAATATGATGTTGGCCTAGATTCACCGCAAATTACTTGAAAGACAATCACCACAAGAAATCAATTCTATGTAGCACTATTAAGGAGCATCGATGGCATCAACGAAAATTTTGGTTAAGAAAGGAAATCTACCCAGACTGTGTGAGACATACACTAGGAATATTGCATACAAAAATGCATTGTTGTCTTAAAGGTGTTTTATTACTAACATGTTATGTTACATTTTTACATATTGAGAACATTGTTGGTCATACATGTATTGCAGCAGAATAATCACTAACTATGTATTACTCTTTATATAGATTCCAAATCAAATTGGTCAATATTTTAAAAAGTTATTGTTTTGCAAATGCATCGTCTGCTTTTATATATATGTGTGTGATAAAGGAAAAAGAGAAATAAAAGCATAACAAAAAGTTTATGTATATGTATAATACATGAAAGTAAAATAAATAAATAAATATAATAATAAACGAACCTTGTATACAATATAAAATAAAATTTAATGGTAAGTTTTATTTTGACACTTAAAAAATTGAATATTTCTTATTTGTGTGTATATATATATGTACATAAATTGACAGTACTTTAGGATTGATAACATCTAAAAAACATACATTTTCTATTAAAACAAAAAAAAGTTATAGTAATAAGAGTTAAAAAAAAAATTAAAAAATGCCAACACACTAAATTCTTTAAAAAAAGAACTACATTTTGTTTCATTACAAAAATGTTTGATGTAGGGCGACGTCTGCATATTATGCAAACGTTGTCTTTTCATTATGGTTTAGTCACGTCTATTAAACGTTAACTAAAAGCTATAATTGGTCACGTTTATTAACATTTTTTATATTATGTGAACTTCTAATTTGATTTGTAACATTTTCTTAATTGTAAACGTGACAAATCATTTTTTTTCAAAATAAATAAATCGAATAAAATAATAAATATAAACTTTTTTTCCTTTTTTAATTAGATTGTTTAAAATTTTAGACAATATCTCAAATCTCAAACCTTTAAACATCCAAAAACCTTAACATACTATAAATTTAAGGTTTTGCTATATTGAGTGAAGAGTAGTTCTATCAATGTCCTAGTGAAGAATGTTCTCTTAAGTGCATCAAGTTTGGTCTCTTTTCAAAGAGTCTGGATTATAAAAGCACATAATACTATAAAAGATGCATTTTGAATCAAAAGTTCCATATCTTTTTAAAAAGTCCCATCCTTTTGCCACAAAATGATTGAAAAGACTTCTTTTATTATACAAAAGTTCCCAAGCTTGATTAAATTCTAAGTTTTTTAAAAAAATCCAACCTTTTGTTTCTCTAGCTTAAGTGTACTTACTTATTTTATGTCTAATTTAAATTTACTTAATTTAATTGTTCTTTTACACATGTATTCACATTAACAAAGTTTAATATATAATGATTGTATATATTATATATTATAGTTTGGTATATAGCAATATATATTCACAAGAGTGTTACATTATAAAACAACTAAGCTATGTAGAAGTTTATTATTACTTTCGATGGTTTTGAATATGTAATGTACGATATAATTTGTATTTATATGTAATCAAAATATTTGCTTTAACAATATTATATGGTTGATGCAATATGGGTATTATATTATTAAACACTAAATATTTTCCTTACGTTTTAAAATCTAATGACTAGTGGAATACCTGGCTACTATGTTAAATTATTTAACATTAGTGGTTTATGTGACTTATAGTATGACTTTAATATAAAATGTCAAATATGATTGTGGGCATAATGGTAATTTTGAGTCATAGGGTTTTAAAAACCCTCCACTCTTCCTATTTAAATATGACAGTTAAATAAGAAAAGTATCTTATCTTTTCATAAGTGTCATTTCATTTTCTCAATCATCAAAGCAAACAGAAAAGTGAAAGGGAAGAGTAGGAGAAAATTATCAAGATAAAATCAAGACAAAATCGTGACAGATTTTCTTCTCTTGCTTTGAACTTAAAAGGCTATGGACAATAGTATGTATCAAAACCATTAATTGATTGTTGCTATCATATTGAAAGATTCGGTATTGGAAATTAGATTTCATAAAGATCCTGCATAAAAGAAAATTAAAAGAATGTATAACAATTGGTATCAGAGCGGATATGTAAATATATTGATTTGTTGTCAAGATTACAATTGTTTTTGTTCGTGTAATATAAATGTTGTTGTTTTCCGAAACGGAAAAACCTAATATTAAACGTTCCTATTTCCGCAATAGAATGATAACGAGGAATTGAGTTTATTGAAATTTAGTGTTTTTTTTAATTTTTTTTTTAGTTTGTACGTTTCACGAACAACGAACTTCAAGAATATGGAATGACGGCCTATTCCTGTTTTGTTTATATTTATATACATATATTGTATATATCATAAATATGAGTCGTTTCCACGAATGAAGTTAATTTCAGTTTAACTTCTATTGTATAACTGTTATTTCGATATTTATTTATGATATCCTAATGATAAATTATGCTACGAACGATGACGAATTCATGGAAAAGTTATCGTGTGTGGTTTCGGAATAATTTCGACAATTTAGGAATGTTTGAATCCTGGAAACCGAACGTGATCATGTGAACTTTATTTGATCCTTCTTTAAACGCTGGCAATTTTGAAATGTGCACTGCCAGTTTTTCTGGCATTGAATGTCCACAGAATGAAGTTTTTCAACGCCGTCCTTAACGCCGCTGGTGTACATTAGAAAAACAAGAACAAATATCTATAAACGCATATGTATATTATATTCCTATCATACCTTCCGCATTACTGATAATTTGTTGAATTGAATGGTCTTAATGATTGAAACTTATTTGTTCTTGAATTCTAGTCAAAGTGTCAAATGCCGAGTCTGGTAGCGACGTTCGTAATTGGTTTTGTATGTGAATGTCTCTACGAAAGGATTTTCCATCTTAAGTGATAGTAATAGTTTATCTGATGTCACCATGAAATCCCATTAACCTGGTATGTTTGAGGAAGAATTTATATTATGAAGTATGTATATGAAATTTATGAAAGAAAAATTACCCGATCAAATGTTTATCATTTAGAAAGCTTGTTAGTCACCAAAGTGGCCTAGCTTGAAAAGACCTATACATTTAATCGTGCATTTCCAATTGTTCATATTCATATGATGCTAATAAATGACATAAAAGTTTGAATTGAGCAATTATGATCATTAATCATAATGCTAGGAGATCATCCAAAGATGGATCATTGCCTATAATTATTGATACTAAGAGATTCATTGATATACTAGGTGAATATGATTGTATATCCAAAGATAACATACATATTGACTTAAGTATGATTAATTGATCTATCAAAGTATATTTATCTAAGCATCATTATTGATTAAAGTTATGCATTAAAGTATCACCCAAAGGTGATCTTAAATACATAGTTAAAGTTTATCATTTATTTGAATCTATTTAAGTTTACTCAAAGCATTAATATGTATATTTGGATTACATTTGCAGCTTCTAGCAATTTATTCACTCTAGGCAATGGAATGATCAAATTCAACGGACTGAACTATGCGGAATGGTCTGAACAGATCCAATTTCAACTAGGTATTTTGGATTTAGATCTAACAATTATTTCTAATGAAAAGCCTGTAGCCATTACTGAGACTAGTATTGAGTCAGACAAGTCTCTTTATGAGGCTTGGGAATGGTCTAATAGGCTGAGTTTGAACTTGATGCGAATGACGATAGCTGAAAATGTTAAGCCACTGATGCCTAAGACGGAAAATGCAAGGGAATTTATGATGAGAATTAAGGAATACTCTCAATCAGATATAGCTGACAAATCTATTGTAGAAGCCTAATGAGTGAGCTGACAACCAAGAAATTTGATTGGTCACAACCTATTCATGATCATGTGACACGTATGGCTAATCTAGCAGCAAAACTGAAGTCAATGAGTATGGATGTGAGTGAATCCTTTTTGGTTCAATTCATCATCAACTCGCTTACTCCTGAGTTTGGTCAGTTCCAGGTGAATCGCAACACCATTAAAGAAAAATGGAACCTTCAGGAAATAAAGGCCATGTTGGTTCAGGAAGAAGGGAGATTAAAGAAGATGAAGGATCACTCTGTTCGTCCCACTGCTCATAATGATGTTGGTAGCAGCAAGTCTAAACCATATAAGAAGAATAAAAAGAAGGACAAAGCCTCTATGAAAGTCACTGGAGGTCAATCCATAAGGATCAGAAGTGCTTTTTCTACAAGAAGACTGGTCACTTCAAGAAAGATTGTCCAAAAAGAAAGGCTTGGTTCGAAAAGAAGGTATGTACTATATATCAGTATGTTTTGAATCAAATGTTATTGAAGTGCCTAATAACACTTGGCAGTTAGACTCTGGGGCTACTATTCATGTGTCACATATTATGCAGGGATTCCTTTCGATCCAGAGCATAAGAGGAATTGAAAAGTTCCTTTATATGGGGAACAGAATGAAGGCATGAATAGAAGGAATCGGGATGTACAGATTGATTTTGGATACTAGGTATCACCTGGATCTAGAAAAATATCTCTATGTTCCCGAATGTGCTTGGAATTTAGTTTCTGTTTTAAAGTTAGATGAAGTAGTATTTAACTTTAAGATTGGAAACGGTGTATTTTCATTGTATAGACATTCCTACTATTATGGATCTGGTACATTAGTTGATAATTTGTACCATTTTAATCTTGATGTTATGTATGCTGATTCTTTATTTCTTGTTGAGCATAATATAGGTAACAAACGTAATGCACATAGTGATAATTCTGCTTTCTTATGGCATCAAAGATTAGGTCATATATCCAAAGAAAGGGTATTGAGGTTGGTGAAAGGCGATATCTTGTCTCAATTGGATTTTACTAATTGGGAAGTATATGTTAATTGTATAAAAGGAAACAAATTAGACACAAATCAAAGAACCCAGCCACAAGAAGTAATGAACTTCTTGAATTGATACACACTGATATTTGTGGTCCTTTTGACATTCCAACATGGGGTGGTGAAAAATATTTCATCACATTTATTGATGACTACTCGATATTGTTACTTATATCTGCTGCATGAAAAGTCACAATCAATTGACATCCTAGAGGTGTTTGTTAATGAAGTGGAAAGGCAGTTAGATAGAAAGGTGAAAGTAGTAAGGTCAGACAGGGGTGTGAATATTATGGTAAATTCAATGAAAGTGGACAATGTCCTGGTCCGTTTGCAAAATTCCTTTCAAGGCATATGTGCACAGTATACAATGCCTGGTACACCGTAACAAAACAGTGTGGCATGAAAGGCGGAATTGTACACTTATGGATATGGTTAGGAGTATGTTAAGTTACAGCACTATACCTTTATCTTTATGGATGCATGCATTAAAAACCGCTGCATATTTGCTGAACAGGGTTCCTAGTAAGGCAGTCCCTAAGACTCCTTATGAATTATGGACAGGTAGGAAACCCAGTTTAAGGCACCTTCATCTTTGGGGTTGTCCAACAGAAATAAGGATATATAATCCACATGAAAGAAAGCTCAATGCAAGAACCATTAGTGGTTACTTCATTGGCTATCCTGAAAAATAAAAAAAAAGGCACAGATTTTATTGTCCTAACCACAATACAAGAATAGTTGAGCCTGGTAATGCTCGGTTCATTGAAAATAGTCAATTTAGTGGGAGTGGGGAATCACGAAAAGTGGATATTAGAGAATCTCAAGAAGAGACCCCTACACCTAGTGTTTCTACTCAGATTGTTGTTCCTTTTGTTGTATCACAGTCAAGCAACAAGCTGAAACGATAAGTTAATGTTCAAAACACACAAAGTGAACATATTAGAGGTGAGCCAAGCAACAATGTGCATGTCACAAATGAACAAATGATACCACAAGAAATGGCATTACAGAGGTCTACTAGACAGAAAAGACCAACTATATTGAATGGCTATGTGGTTTTACTCACTTGAATATGAATCTGACTTAAGCATTAATAAAGATCCAGTCTCATTTAGACAAGCCATGGAATGTAGTGATTCTGAAAAGTGGTTCAATGCCATGATGGAAGAGATGAAATCAATGGATGTAAATAAAGTCTAGGAGCTAGTACATTTGCCTGAAGGATCAAAACGAGTTGGCTGTAAATGAGTCTTTAAGACCAGCGAGACTCTAAAGGCAACATTGAAAGATACAAAGCCAGGCTTGTTGCCAAAGGTTACACTCAAAAAGATGGTATTGACTACAAGGAGACCTTCTCTCCAGTTTCCAAGAAGGATTCCTTAAGAATTATTATGGCTTTGGTGGCTCATTATGACCTAGAGTTTCACCAAATGGATGTAAAGACTGCTTTTTTAAATGGTGACTTAGAAGAGGAAGTGTATATGGACCAACTTGAAGAATTTATAACCACATGACATGAAAATTTGGTGTGTAAGTTAAAGAAATCGATATATGGATTAAAATAAGCTTCTCGACAATGATATATTAAGTTTAACAATACCATTATGTCATACGGTTTTGTAGAGAACACCGTTGATCGGTGTATCTACATGAAGGTTAGTGGGAGCAAATTTACTATATTAATCTTATATGTTGATGATATTCTTTTGGCTGCTTATGATATAGGTTTGTTACATGATGTAAAGAAATTTCTCTCTAAAACTTTTGAAATGAAAGATATAGGTGAGGCATCCTATGTGATAGGAATAGAGATATTTCGTAATAGATCACATGGATTGTTAGGATTGTCTTAGAAATTCTATATCAATAAAGTATTAGAGAGATTTAGAATGGAAAATTGCTCTACGAGAATAGTTCCAATTCAAAAAGGGGACAAGTTCAGTGAATTGCTATGTCCAAAGAATGATTTGGAACGAAAATCAATGAAATCCATTCCCTATGCATCACTGGTTGGAAGCTTGATGTATGCTCAAACATGCACTCGGCCGGATATTAGTTTCGCTGTAAGAATGTTAGGCCGATATCAGAGTAATCCCGGAATAGATTATTAGAAAGCTGCAAAGAAAGTACTTAGGTACTTATAAGGTACCAAGGACTATATGCTTACTTATAAAAGGTCAAGTCATCTTGAAATAGTAGGCTACTCAGATTCAGATTATGCTGGATGTGTAGACTCGAGGAAATCTACATTTGGTTACATGTTTCTGTTGGCTGGAGGAGCAGTTTCAAGAAAGAGTGGGTAGCAGTCTGTCATTGCTACTTCCACTATGGAGACTAATTTGTGGTATGCTTTGAGGCCACTATTCATGCAATGTGGTTGCGGAACTTTATCTTAAGGCTTGGTTTAGTCAACAGTATAGCTAGACCGTTAAGAATATATTGTGATAATTCTGCAGCTGTTTTCTTCTCTAAGAATGATAGGTATTCTAAGGGTGCGAAACACATGGATTTGAAATACTTATCTGTTAAAGAAGAAGTACAAAACCAAAGAGTGTCAATTGAGCATATCGGTACTGACGTGATGATAGCGGATTCACTAACTAAAGGTTTGCCACTGAAAACATTTACTGGACATGTTGAATGGATGGGCATTATAGATATGTCCTCATTGATTTGATATTTAATGTATATGTATATATACATATGGTTGTATTGCTCGTATTGTTATGACACTTGTGAATTCAGTTAAAGTTATGATTTTTCTTGCTCTTTTGTTATCTACAACAAGTTATATACAGTATTGCTTGTGAGATAACTAGTAGCATATTTGGAAATAATAATTTAAAGGTTTTAATGTTCCTCAGTTAAGTTATCATGAATTATGATGATCATGTAATACATGGAAGGAATCACATCGTTAAATGGTGTGTGACCGCCATGATTCAGTCATTTTAATTCAATTGAGAATTATGACTTGACGCGTTCTAAATATGGTGCACACTTATTTGTTATTGAATCATCAAGTCGTAACATGGACCAAGTGGGAGATTGTTAAATTATTTAACAGTAGTGATCCATGTGACTTCTAGTATGACTTTAATATAAAAGGTCAAATATGATGGTCATTTGGGCATAATGTAATTTTAGTCATAGGTTTTACTCTCCCTATTTAAATATGACAGTTAAAGAAGAAAAGTATTGTATCTTTTCATAAGTGTCATTTCATTTTCTCCACCATCAAAGAAAACAGAAAAGTGAAAGAGAAGAGTAGGAGAAAATCATCAAGATAAAATCAAGACAAATCAAGGCAGATTTTCTTCTCTTGATTTGAACTCAAAAGGCTATGGACAACGGTATGTATCAAAACCATTAATTGATTGTTGCTATCATATTGAAAGATTCAATATTGGAAATTGGATTTACATAAAGATCCTGCATAAAAGAAAATTAAAAGAATGTATAACATACTATACATATTAATCTTATATTATAAATGAAACAATTTCTACCATTTTACCAATTTTAATATAATGAACAGCATATTTTGCTTATTTTAAGCAATAAATATTATAATTTCATGTTATTATTCAAATAACCTGTAGATAATATAAAATATTTTTATTATACAATGTAAAATTTGTGTATATATATATGCGCCTAAAATTACGGCATTTATAGCCCACCACATGTCAACTTTATATATGACACACAAAGGCGCAATAACATATTTTACTTATTTTAAGCATTAAAGTTGTAATTCTATGTTATTAAGCAAATAACCTATACAAATTATAAAATAGTTTTTTCATACTATGTAAAACTTTGCATGTATTATTTTCTTTTGTATTATATATTTAACACTGAAAGTTAAGGCATTTATGGTGTACCACAAATCCATATGTAACACTCAAAGACATAATATTTGCTAGAATCTATGATTAATGATCATTATTACTTCAAACACACATATATCACACTGACTTTAAGTTAGAAAATAGACAAAAGTCAACTCTACATATAAACATAAGACCAATCACAAACTTATATATTACTAATGTTAGATGTCTCAAAGAGTTCATCAAAGCAAGTCTAATAAACCAACAATTAAACAAATGGGTCCATGTCCTTACATAACCACACATAAATAACAATTTATAGCTATATGAAGTCCATAGGTCTACATAATCCATATAAACTAACCAATCAAATATTTGTTGGATAATCTAAAGTGCTATCATTGTCCTCATAATCAACTACTGCTTCATAACTAATAATAATATAAAATATAGCATTACCTCAGCTTGAAAAAGAAAAAAAAAAGTGAGTCGAAATCAAGTACATTAATACCATACTCATATACTCATGAGCATACTTGAGTCAATCACATATGCATTCAACGGTTAAATGTGTAGTAAATATTCATTTATTATCCTTAACTTAGCCATACAAGCAATGAAATCAAAGCTCGGTATCTAGGTAATACAAATTAATGATGCTAGGTAATCCTTATGTCACGTTTGGTACATGGGAATCGTTCGAAATGAATTAGATTGGAATGAGAGAAATGAAATGGAAGGTGGAATGATAAATCTATTCCTTTATTTGGATACATCTTGGAATGGAATGGAATGGAATTCACATGTTATTTATTAAAAACCTCCCTAATAATTAATGTGAATAATAAATAAAAAAAGATGATAAAAGGTTATTTAACATTAATTATTTATGAGGAAGGAATAGAATCATGATTCCACCTTTTTAAGAGCATAATCGAATTCCTCCTCAAAGCTTGAATACTAGATTCCCAGGAATCGTGATTTTGGCTTTTAAAAACTGAACTAAATGTAGGAATGGGAATGGAACCCGGAATCACAATTCTATTTAGGGTTTATTCCCGCATATCAAACATGACATTAGCATCCACCTAAGATCTATAATCCCATGAATCACTTAGATTTACTCAAATCGTTTTAAAGTGCAACTCCACATAAGGACAGAGCCACATAAGAATTATCATTATGTTGCATTATCATCACCAGTACTCCCATTCCACCATCACTAAGGCACTAACCATGGCCAAGCGTACACAACACATCAACTACTAAAGTTGGACACTAGTCAATTCAATTTTAGCTCTACCCTAAGGAATCCTAAGCAACAATCAATAAAAAAGCATACCTGGAACATTGTCTCAGTTGGAAGTGAAACTATTAGACACATGAACCTGATATAACATGTAATTAACATTTTCAAAGCTCTTATAATATCTAGTAATAGTTATTAGACATTCATCTCACTCGGGTGTTTTCTAACTTAGGTAAGTTTCTAATTTAGAGATGTCAACAATTTAAGTTGTTGTAGTTATCTATTAATAAAATTAACTAATAGTTTTCATGGAGGCTTGGTAAAATAATTTTTTTTATTTATATTTGAATAGGTAAAATGCACAAACTAAATGATAGAATCGGCTGGAGAATCCATTGGTTATTAGCCACAAACCGATACAAAGCTGTAAAGCACCAACAGTTGATCCACATGGGCATTTTGTGCCTAAATTAACATTGCACTAGCTTACCAGTGCAAACTAGATATATGTTAGAAATGTTGAATCTCCTTCAGTACTTTATCCATTAATTCTTATGTGATACCCTTCCATCTTATCCACTAAAACTGTTCAAAAACAAAAACCAACACCTTAAAAACAAAATTTCCATTCAAAACACAAACAAGGATAAGATTCAAGGAAAACTTACTAGTTGACTTTCTTGGTAATTATTCTTGATTCATCCAACTTAAATTATAGTTTTTTTGTAATGTACATAAATTTTGTCAAAATCCATTAAATATTTCTCAAACATCTACAATATCAAATAATATAATCAATACTCACTCAAATCTCACCTTCTTCCTTTTGAAATCCGCTACCTCCACCCCTATTCTTGGTGTTAGGTGTTCTAAAAATCTAAAAACACCTCCTTTAGTAAGTTTCTCTAAGCAATAAATATCAACACTATGAAGAAAGTGACTTGTCTAAAATTGTCTTAAGGAAATTTTACACTCGTAAAGGAAGTTTTTATTGTTTGAGATGGAGGAACTGCCAAGTACGAAAAGAAACGGGAAGGAAAATACGTTAGTTCATAGTTTTATACAATTAATTAAAAGATTTTAGAAGTTAAATGACACTTTTGCCCCTTAGTAAAATCATTCACTTTCTTTTTCTATTTATTAGGTTATTTCAATATGGTTGCTTTTTTTTTTTTTTACGCAAACAATTAGTAAGAATAACTAATATTGATATGATAATTTGGTAAGCGTGAACATCATAAAATAATACAAGCATATGTATAGGGTATCAATTGATTAAGATGAGAAAATATAACAAAGAATTTAGTTTGTTTAGCTCATAACCTTGTAATATCAAGATTTATGAGTTATAGGAATTGAAACCTCTGAGATGTTGATATCAATTATGCAAATGCTTTATCTATAACTTGTGCATGTTTAAGTTAGAATTCAAATGGATATAATAAACATATGACAAATTAGTTATATGGTACTTGTGACTAGTCATACAATAAACATATGACAAATTAGTCACATGCTGCTTGTGATTGGTTATAGTTGGTATACTAGGAGTACTAGTAATATCAATGTAAAGAGGAGTGGCATTTGTTGTAAGTGCTTTTTTTTTTTCTTTTTTCTTTTCTTTTTCCAAAGATGCCATCATAAGGTTTAAAAGCAACTTTTTGTTAAATTTTTAGGGGTTACATATACAATTTCAAAGATCGAGATCTAACATTATGCAAATGAAATAAATATAACAAGGCATATTTGTACTTTATTCTAGCTAAAAGTCTATGATCAACTATTTGCTCGGAAGTCATCATATGTACACTCCATTCTGATTGTGTATACATGGGCATGGTTCGGTTTGGTTCTGAATCGAGAATCAAAACGAAATGGCCCATTCAATTCTAGAATCGGGGTGGAACCGCCAATTCCACCAATTCCTAGCTAGTTTGATGGTCATGAACTGATGAAACCAGCAGTTCCACCATGGTTCCTAAAAAAGAAAGGAAAAAAAAAAAGCAATATACATAGAACTAGAAAATGGATTCGAATTAAACTTGAACATTTATGACATAATATTTGTAATAAAACTATTTGTGTTGCACACATAATGAAACATTTATTTCACTTTTTTTTTTCATTTAATGTTAAAGCATTTCTAATATTTATGTTAATGAAAGTTTTACTGTGTAAGGATATTTATTTATTTTCAATCTTTTTCCCAAAAAAAAAATTTTAATCACAACAGTTCATCGATTCTAGAACTGGAACCGACAGTTCCATAAGAACTGGGGTGAAATCGACTCCTCTGATCCAGTTCTAGTTCTCCATTTTTGAAACCAAAATCAGCAGTTCCAATTCTAGTTCGAAACCGGTGCCCATGTCTAGGTATGCCAATACGAAGAAACAATGATGTGGTTTGAATTTATTTTTAAACAAATTAATCTCAATTAAAGAAGTTAGGCTACCATATAACAATTTTCCACTTTAATGTGGTGCTCATATAAATTATTGATGCATAAACCTAAATCCTCTCCAATAAACATGGCATGGTTTGGTTCCAAATCGAGAATCGAACTGAAACCATCACCGGCGGTGCTAGAACTAGAACAGAACCAGTTGGTTGGTTCCAAAACCAGCTATGGATCGTGGGTTTCTCGGTTCGTAGGCGGTTCTTTGATGTAGAACCGATGGAACCAACGGTTCCATTAAAAAAAAGAAAAAATAGAAAATTATATTAAATATATAATTATTAATATTTAAATTATTTCATATAAACAGTAAAATTTATTACTTATTCACAATACAATATATTATTAACAATACAAATAAACATAACTTAAAATGATATATAATTAGTTTAAATAAACTTCTTCTAAAAGCAAAATTCATTTTCTTAATAATATGAGACTATTTTTTACATTGTAATTTTCTTTTATCTTCTAGAATATTTTATAATATCATAATACTAACTATAATTGATATCGAATGTGTTTGTATACATATAAATGTGCATTCTAAATAAATTTTTAAAAATTTTGGTTAAATAATTTAATATGTTTAGATCCAATAATCATTTTGACTTTAAATTTTATTTTATTAAAAATTAAATTTTTTTATTTTCATTTTTTTAAAAAGACAAACAGAGAACCAATGGTTCCATGGAACCAGACTGAAACTGTGGAAGACAGATTCGATTTCAGTTCTGATTCGGCAATTTCAAGATCCGAAACCGACAATTCTGGTCCCGATTTGGTTCGATTATGAACTCGTGACGATGTCTACTCTCCAACATGGAAAATTTTTGTTTTATAAATATATCACAAGCAATAGATGAGTTCATACTTCAATAAATTAACAAAAGATTGATTTATTTTTATATAACCATATATCTAAATAATATTATTTATATAATATGAAAAAGAAAAACAAAGCAATTGTTTGTTAATAATTTTATAGCATAATGATATTAATACTAATCTCAATTCCACTTTGCGTTAGGAAGGAAAAAAAATGAATATTTAGATGATTTGTTTTTTATTTGTATCTGTAACTCTTTATCATTTATATTTGGCCTATTTAGTCTTTTTATGAGTAAAATTATCTATGTATTATCTATTAATCATATGTATATTTATTTCTATCAAACAGACCCTAATTGTCGTAGATCAAGCAAAAAAGATTAGACCGAAGTCAGTCCTCACCATCTCTTGCAATTCCATCGGCTGCAATGGAGCAAA
Source organism: Combretum micranthum (assembly GCA_024138025.1). Taxonomy (NCBI): domain Eukaryota; kingdom Viridiplantae; phylum Streptophyta; class Magnoliopsida; order Myrtales; family Combretaceae; genus Combretum; species Combretum micranthum. Next base: position 15,231 of record JAMXBD010004733.1, read on the forward strand.
TGTCATCGTCTGACTTTTGAAACGTGAGAGGTATCTTCAACGCCAGAGTGGATTAAGCCATATAGACAGTGGATTCTAATTCCTCCATTGACTTTATAAAACATACCATTCACTTTTTATTTAAATCTCCGTTGACTTGACTAATATAATAAAATATGATGTAAGGGAAAAAAAATGTTGTAGTTAATCGAGGTTTTGTTTATCAAGATACCTGTAATCTAATGATATCAACACGCTAATAAAAATTTGGATAATAGTGATGAGAAGAAGAGGGGAGTATATTGCCTCTTTTGCCTGGAAAATGCCTGCTAACTAGGACACAAAGAAGAAAAATTACGAAATGATCGGTTTAATTTTCTTCTCTCCTGCCAATTATATTAAGTTGTGCTCAGCTAAAGAAAAAAAAAAACTTATGTTTACATGTCAAATTACTAATTAATCTCTAATTATACCCTTTAATTATTGAGTGTTTGCCACTTCATTTTATAAAAGTAATATATTTGATAAGTGGAAATTCAATTAAGTGTATATGTTGGCTGTTGAGCCAATTTAAAATTTTAAGTTTAAAATTAATTATGTGAAGTTCTAGGATTTGTTTGGCATCCGATAGAGATAGATGTTTTTTTCAAATATTTTTTAATAAATTGTTTATTAAAAATATATATATAAATGAAAAATTTTAAGTTTAAAATTAATTTGATTGCAGATTATAATTATGTAAATCATCATCTAACTCTTCGAAAAAATATCTTCTTTGTGATGTAAAAAGGTTAACGCTGTACGAAGCTTCCTGTCATGTTTCAAAAGAAATTTCCAGCTTTTTCTATGTAATTATTATCAGAAAGACTATGGTCTCAGGCTGCATAAAAATGGCACATATCCAAGAACGTGAACAGGGAGAAGAGTGATGACTGATGAATAAGCTGATCTAATAGAGAATGGTGCTAATCAACTTATCCACGTATATCGGGATGAGTTCTTGATTTCAAGGACTTATTGCCGCACCATCCTTGCTTGTTATTAAATAATCTGTATCACATCTCATTCCTAGCATTTTTCTTTTTCCTTTTTTTTTTTTTATAAATGATAAATTTGGCAACTTAACTTTACATCAAAATTCAATTTAGTATTAAACTTTAAAGTAGTCAATTTAATATCCAATCAAACTTTTTATAATTATTTTAGCTACCACCTTAAGAAAATTTGTTGTAGTTATATGTAGAATAGATATTATATCATTGAATTTTATTGTGCCTTCTTACACAATCTAGCACTAATAGGCTGCTTCCTCACATATAAAGACAAGGTAAACAATATTAATGAGTTATGAAAAACAACTATAAAAACTTTGATTTGATGTTAAATTGATCACTTCGAAATTGATATACTAAATTAAATTTTTGTGTAAAATTCAAATATCTAACTTGGCATTTTTCCTTTCCTTTTTTCTCCATTTTTATAAATTTATTCTCTCATAAATATTGTCACTTGTAATTAATGGTGGGATGATAAATAAGAAGATGATCATAAAAAACATTTTAAAATTTAGATAATTTTAACCATTAATTTGCAAATTGAGAGAGACTGGGAATATATATATATATATATATATAAACCCTCGAATTTTTCGAGAATGGTTTTGAAATACCGAATCGAAACCCTAAAGTCTGACCCAAGTTGAAGCCGAAACTTAAGCAATTTCGATCACGGTGTTTCATAAGAGAATCTTCAAAAATAAAAATAGAAAGTTGAATAATCGTTCGATTCGAAAACTCAACATGAGAAGGACCACCTATCCGATTCCTGATATAAACCCCTCAATTTCTAGATAAAGTTGGATTAAACCCTAACCCTAGTCAAACCGGAGTTTCAAAAGTCAACAAAGATCAAGACAATCAAACAATTTCAAATCCGGCAATCTCGCGTTCTCAAACCCTAGAAAATGAAATTGAGTTAATGGCTTATAAGAGTTCGTAATAATATAAGGTAATATAAAAATATCATATTCATGAATTTCGAGTGTCCTTCGGACTCAAACGGGATCAGTCCTCGAAAAGCGTGTCCCGGAGCTCGGAATAATAAAAATATTCCAATAACACCAAAAGACTCGTAATTAAATTTCAAAAATATCGTTTTCACAATTTTTCGGTAACTAAAAATAACAGATATAGCTCGTTTATGTGTATTTTTATTACTATCGGTATTTTATATGTCTAGTCTACTATTCATAGTACTATTCCTATGATTCATTTCTATTTCACTATCTCTACTTTTTCTTACACCTATTTCTTACTACCTACATACTTATTTTTTTACACTTTTACATTTCCAATACATCTTATATCAAATCATATCTTACATATTAATTATTTTCTTACAAAATACAAACAAAATCAACTCACTCTCTCTCTTTTCCCTCTAAGGCCAGTGCAATTTCTCTCTCTTCCTCTCATTTATTTTTTTTTCAATTATTTTATCACATCAAAAATTCACTCCAAAAATTCTATAAATACCCCATTCCTCCTTCATTCTTTCACACATTCATTCTACATAACAAACTCTATCAAGATTTCCTCTCAAAACCTCTCTCCAACCATTCTCTCTCAAAACACTCTCTACCAATTTCTACTCTTCAAGAAAAGTAACAAAAACACATTACCCATTCATCTCTTTTCAAATCTTCCATTAAACCTTAGGTGAAAATCCTATATATATTCTTTATCATGTTCATATAACTTAGCATAAACTTAGTGTATGTTTCTTAGACTCATGAGAGTTAAAGAAGCAATAATATGTTCATGTTTTGTTTTTGTTCATGTTCCTATTTTACATTAGTTATTATGTTTGTTATTATTGTTATTATTATTGTTATTATTATTTTTGCTCTAATCTAATTTATATATAGTATTATGTATATATATATATATTTTTTAGAGCATATAAGCTCACTTGTTATTTATTTATTTCCATGCTTTATAATTTATTTATTTAATTCATGCAATTTATTAAGACTAGTCTTTTTAGTCTTAGACTTATCTATATCAAGTCAAAACAATTTTCTTTCTTTCTTTTCTTTCTTTTCTTTTCTTTTCTTTTCTTTTGGGACTAGTCTATTCTTAGTCCCGGGTTGCCTTGATGAAGCTAAGGCTCCTAATACATGATTATGATACCTTGATAAAGCTAAGGTTTCCAATGCTTGACTATTTTATTATGTTTATTTACTTATTAGTGTTTCTTTCTATCTTATTATGTATTATTCTTACTTTTTCATTGCTACATAATCATATTCATGCATGATTATAATGTTGTTGTCTTAAGTAAAAATAAAAATGGTTCTTTCTTAAACAAGGAAAAATGAACTAAATTTCTCAACAAAGGAGTTCTCAACAAGAAGTCTAAATATTGTTTTTTAATAATTCTTTTCAAAAGCTTAAGTAAGTTAATCATAAGTTTTAAAGTATTAGTATCCAAGATTTATTCAAATGAAAGGAACTCATTTCTTTTATAAATCGAACTAAATACTCCATAAAGATAGAATTTTTAGCCTTGAACTTAAGATTTTAACTCAATCATATCTTTTATAAGACTTAAATAGATTCATTATAGACTTTAAAAATCACATATTAAGAAAGTTCCTTCAAAACTTAATTTTATATTGTTATTCTCTTTTCAAAATTAAAATGGAATTTTTGCTAAGTTCTAATGTTAACAATTCTTTATTAAGAAAGCTTTTCTTATAAAATTTTCTAAAGGAATCTATCACTTGACAATATTAAGGATGAAACAAGTTTTTCAAATCAAGGTAAAATCAACTCACTATTTTAGAAACTAACTTAGAAAAATAAAATTTGCCAAGCAAGTAAAGTTTAAAGGTAAACTTATTTTCTAAAGAAGAAAAAGGATATAAAAATGAGAGAAAAACATACATATTTGACCACACCAAAAACTTAAGGAATATCTTGAAAAGCTTTTTTTCAAGTACTAGAAATAAAGTTAGTAGATAACTTAAAGAACCAAATTTTTGAAAATTAATTTACTTTTGAAAAGATAGGAAATAAAATTAAATAGGAAAAACACTCACTCATAACAACTCAAATATATTTTTGTTTTCCTTCTAACAATTTAAAAAGGAGAAATTTTCAAAAGTTTTATCTTTTAAAACTGCTAAAGACAAATTGTTTATAAAATATCAATATTGAGACAACACTACAAAAATCATGCATACAATATGAGTGCCTATATATGTTCAAAGGATTTTTCCGCTATATATATATATATATATATACATATCCATGTATTTTGCTTAAGGATTTTTGAGTAAAGTGAAGTTTGGAAAAATCATACTTTGTAAACCAAGGTAGTCGGAACCGGACCGGACATGCTAGTTCGAACCGGTTCGACTGGAACCGGAGGTGGGGGAGGGTCGGGTCTCTTATTTGACTCGTTTTTTAGGAGAACCGGTCGACCTGGTGGGTTCGACCATTCTAACGGTCCAATTGCTACATATTAAAAAAAAAAAACCCGACGTTTTTAGCCTTTCTTGCGCCTAGACTAGTCTGACTACAGTACGGTTCTGTGAGTCACAACTTGTGACTGCCCAAAGTCTAAAAGCAAAAGGAGTAAAGGACAAAAATTAAAAACACAAAAGCAAAGTGCAAAACCAGATCCATCATCTAGAAGCTCAGTGAACCACTTACAGTAGAGGCCAGAGTAGTGAATCGAAAACCAGATCTGTTGCCCTTTGCCTTTGCAACACGCTAACACCACTCTCTAAAATCAAAATCCAAACGAGCTGCAGACTTGAGGAAGAGCACGACGGAGAGTTGCAGTACGGTAACGGTTCTGTTCTTTTTTTTTTTTTTTTAAGTTTGTAACTTTATGCTTGTAAGCTTGTGTTTTCTCCTTGTTTGTACTAGAAATTAACTTAATGCTTGTTCATATAGTAACTTAGTTTTTGTTTTGCTTCACATTGGGACAATCGCAGCTGTCTCCGCTGGTTTCTCTTTTTTTTTTTCTACTATTCATCTTCTCCCAATTTGGTAAATATCCCCCCAAATCACTAATTTCTCTATCAATATGTAATTTTTCATCTTTTACTAAAATTACATCCAGTATTTGGGAGAATTGAATATGTTACGATGTGTGTTTGTACTGTCGATGAGAACGCTTGTTTTAATGTGTATTAGTCTTGTTATTGTCTTTATTTGTTCAAGAGATCAAATGCCGTGTGGGGATTTAATTCCATGTTGAATTCTCATCAATGTAGAAAATATATAAACTCAATCTTATTTGATTTTTGAATCTATGCTGGAAATACGTTGCTTCTTACTAATAGGGGAAATCGAATAAATTGAGTCAGTTGAATTGTTGCAATTGCAATCATACCTTTGGATAATCTTTGCCTTTATTTTTGAATATAATGCTAGATTTGACATATTTTATATAAATCAGTTCATTGGTAATCCGTAATCGTGTTAGTTCGTATCTGACTAGTAATGGCATTGTGTTAGTCTTTGGTTCTGTTTTGCAATTTGGATAAGATCGGTTAGAGTTTTGTTATTTTATTTGTGTTGTGTCGGAAACTGCCAACCCTGTAAAGATTCGTTTTAGTTATTTGTGTTGTATGATAAAGGATGTTTGTAAGCTTGATTTATTTAAAGGATGTTTGTAAGCTGCACAATTTCATTGAATATCATGAAAAAGAAATTCACAGGTTGATGTATTTCATCTAATTCAACTAATCATAAATGCTCTTTTTTTCAACAAAAATATAGGTTATTGAAAAAGAAGAAGAGAATAGAGAAGAGACATGACGAGTAGTCAATCGTCTTCTTTAGTTCTTACAAAGAATGATCCTACTTAGGAGCATTTTAGCTCATCTACTAATGAGAAAGAAAAGATGGTATTCACTACCTTTATTGTGGATCTAGATATCAAGGTGGAGGAATCAATAGGATGAAATATCATTTGACAGGGATCGGAGGCAATATTGCATCTTGCAAGAAAGTACCAAGTGAGATTCAAGAAAAAATGTTGGCATATTTCAAATCTGTCAAACATAAGGATCAAGACTCTGATGAAGTTCAATATACTCAATTTGAAGATGATGAAGCTGAGGTTGAAGTGGAAGAGTTACAAATTTTGCCAATGCAACCAAAACAAAAAAAAAAAGGTTGGAGTAAAGAAATATGTCACTAAGAACACCCCTCCATTGTTTCAACCAGGTATAAAGAGTGTACTAGCTGGTAAACAAGCAGTTCAAAGAGCACACATGCATTAGCTAGATGGTTTTTTGATGCATGTATACCTTTTAATGCTTTGAAGTCACCTTATTTTCAACCTGCAGTAGATGCTATTGCAGCAATGCGTACTGGATATAAGGGACCATCTTATCATGCCATGCGTATTCAGTTGTTCGGAGATTGTAAAAAGGAGTGTCAATTGCTGATTGATTCATACGAAGCAATTGGGCTAAATCAGGATGTATAATAATGGTCTGGTTTGACTGATCAAAGGCAAAGAACCCTCATTAATTTTCTAGTGTACTGTCCTACTAGGATGATGTTTGTTAAATCCATTGATGCATCTGACATTGTAAAGGATGCTAATAATTTATGCAATATGTTTTCAGAAATAGTTGAGTGGGTTGGGCCTTCTAATGTGGTGCATATTGTGACTGACATTGCGAGCAATTATGTTGCAGCTGGGAGGTTGTTGCAAGAGAGGTATGATCATATATATTGGTCTCTTTGTGCAACACATTGCTTGAATTTGATGTTGAAAGACATTGGCAAGATGGATCATGTAGATGAGCTTGCAAAGTGTGCTTCTAAGGTAACTATAATTATATAACCATATTCACTTGTTGTCTTGGTTGAGAAAAAGAAAGAGTTGGAAAGAAATTGTTCGTCCTGCAGTAACTCGATTTGCCACTACTTTTATTACTTTGAAAAGTATCTTTGAACATAAGCATGACTTGCAAGCTTTAGCAACAAGTACACATTTCACATGTCATAGGCTTTCAAAATGTGCTGCTGGAAAAGCTTTTACTGCTATTGTATTAGACACATCATTTTGAAAGATTGTTTTCTCATGGTGAAAGTCACAACTCCGATTATAAAGCTCTTGCGTATTGTGGATGCTGATAAAAAGCCTTCTCTTTCTACTGTTTATAAAGGATTTTCTAGGATTTGTAAGATTATATCTGTTTTTAAAAATAGACAAAAATTGTATAGTCCTTATATCAAAATTGTTGATCAGAGGTAGGACAAGCATTTTCGTCGTGGTCTACATGCTTCAGCTTATTTCTTGAATCCAGCCTTCATGTATGATGATACATTTGAAGAAACTGCAGAAGTTATGCAAGGCTTATATGATGTGCTTGAGAAAAAAAGTATTTGTGGTGATAGCATAGCTGTAATCAAAGATATGAAATTGTATCTTGAAGAAGAGAGAGTTTTGGTCTGGAAATAGCCATCAAATCTGTCAAAACATTGCAACCAGGTAAGTGACCATGAATACTAGAATCAAAATTGGTGTTAATGTTTATTTTTCACAATTGTTTGACTTGCTTTATTGAATTGTAGATGATTGGTGGAGGTTTTTTGGTCATAGTGCTCCTACGTTGCAAAATATTGCTATTTGAATACTAAGTCAAATTGCTTCTGCTTCTGGACGTGAACGTAATTGGAGTTTCTTTGAGCGTATCCATACAAAAAGAAAAAAAGAAATAGATTAGAGCATCAAAGGCTTAATGATCTTGTTTATGTGAACCATAATTTGCGCTTGAAGAATAGGTATGTAAATTATCTTAACTTTATCATTGTTCACCTTATGTATTTTTAAAATTTTTTCCTTTGCTAATTATTTCTTTATAGGCATCAAAATAAGAAGAAAAGTTATGATCCAATAGATTTTGATTGCATTGAGAAGGCAGTTTTTTGGATTACTGAAGAAGAGGAAGATTCACCTCCTGAACTTAATTTTGATGAGATAATCGAACATGCACTTTATGAGGATGATGCCACCCCGGCAACAATTGATCGTTTGACTAAAGGTTAGTCATCTATTTCTAAATTATTAATTCTGTATATGTTCATTGAATATTTTTTTCCTAAGACTTAGTATTCTTCTTTTCTTTTTTCTTTTCATTCTTTTCTCCCAGATGATACAGAGATTAATGAAGAGGTTGATTTGGATGCAATTGAAGACCGCGCTAACTTTATGCATACCGTTGAATCAAATGAAGATTGGGATGACATTCATTGAAAGTTAAATTAATATCTTAGTTTATATTATTTTTTTTTTTTTTGATATGTAAACAATGTGATTTTACTTTAATAATGGATTTGACAGGGTGAATTTCATTTATTTACTTTGTAATGGTTGGGATTTAACATAAAAATTCATTTTTCATCGACCTCAGTTCAACCCCCGATTGTACCCGGTTCGACCCCTTAACCCCTAACCCCCCAGCATATCCGGGTCAAATCCCGATCAGGGTTTGACAACCTTGTTGTGAACTATAAATTCGTAACTATTATGTACCGTAGTATTTTCTAACCCAAATGGCTTTTTATGACAAAATAACCTTAGAAATGGATAGATCTTTTCGAGTAGGTAGAAAACGGTATATTATTTACACAATTCCGAGTTAAAATGACCAAGTTATGGCCATTTTAAGTTGGAATTACCCTCTATACGAATTTTAACGATCTTATGATATAAGTTTTGATAAGTACCATAGAATCAACAAGAAATACTCATTATGAGTATTCTTCTTGATTAGGTGATCCCGAGGAGGAATATTCATATCCGGATGATTATTTTGATTAGTGGAAATTCCGATCGACTCCTCCATAAGAAAGAAGTGTCCTTATGGCCGAGTGAGTTTATTCTCTACCTTTTACGTACTTGGTTGTGCTTGTAGCTAGAGGCACTAGAAGTAGGAAAAAAATGAAAATGAATTAGTATGATAATATTGGTTGAAAGAATGCTAAGCATACGAGATATGAATCGTTGTTAATTAACTTGTGTTTTACTATTATTATGTTGGAGTGTGTGCAAATTTTGTGATCACCTTTAAATTACTCTAATCATATATTATTAATTATATTAATTGATTCATGCATATCATAGTTAGTTTTATCTCATCAGTTATTGTACTCGATGGGACAAGAGTACAGTGGTCGGGTTTGCAGGAGTCATAAATCTGTAAGATGGGCGATTAGAGCCTGAAAGAACTATTTCAAGATGGGCGAGTAGGCGCCTGAAATAAACTACATAAGTTAGATTTTAAAGATGGGTTTTAAAGAGCCTGAAACACCTAACCCTGAATGGAGAGGTAAATCCATTCAAACGTATGATTTCCAGTAGATCATATGTATTGTTTGTTCATTTGCTTGATGCATTCAAATGCTTGTTTAATAACTTGTTTGAAATTATTGATATGAGTACGTTAATTCAAGAATAATCTCACTAAGCTAGTTATGCTTATACTCCGATAGACCTTTGTTATAACAGGACTATATCTTTTATGCCCGAAAACTTCATATACTCGAGTAGGATTATGTTTTGGAAAAAGCTTATGGAAATCTTTTGAAGATCTTAGGTTAAATATCCTTTAATATCTTTTGGTGTTAGTATTGTTTCATTGTGTGAAAGACTAAGATGATATTAAGATTGTTTGGAGATTTATAGGGGAAAGGCCCCTAAGATAATATAAGGATTATATTCTTATAATGTTGAAATGAGATAGTTATCTAGAATTTTTGTATGCTGCATTTACTATCTGGAACTATACATCCCACCGGTGTCTCCTATTGTTGTGATAGACACCTTATATATGGTGTTGAAACTTTTGCATGACTTCAGGAAGTCATTCTTAAGTTTTAATACCGTATATGGCGGATTGCCACGTTTAGGGTACCTTTGGGACGTGACACACACACACACACACACACATATATATATAAATTGAGAAAATCCAAATCCATGGAAAGCAGGAAGGATACTGTACTTTAAGCATATGGAAAGTCAGATGACTTGGATGGACTAGAAATAGATCCTGTAAATTTTCCTCAATTAACTTCTTTATAATCCCAATCGGTATGTTAAAAAAGAGATAAATTCGGAGAAATTTAAAATAAGTAAATTAGGAGGATTGAAATTTAGGCTAGACATCTATACAACCAATGGTCTAGTTTAAAGAATCAAGACGCTTGGAAAATCTTCCTAAGGCATAAGTATAAATCAATGATATTTACAATTTAGCAGTATTGAGGAATAGATTGTAATTTGATAATTTTTATTATTTCTGATTATAATACAAGCAAATACTTTAATGGAGTATATATCTACGTATGTATATAATCAAATCATTTCTTTTTTCTATTCTAGAAGAAATAATATTTATTTTAGGAATAATGTTACGAATGATACCTAAACTTTAACAAAATATGCAATTAGTGTTAGATATGTTATCCAAATTCTTTGAAAACTACCAGTTCTAATGCGTACACCGCTAGCTCTGGGATTTACGCTACCGGCCTTGGGGCTGGCCTTGAATTCTTTTTCAATTTGAAAATTATTCTGAGAGCATGGTTTGTTGTAGGTTGGCTCAAAGCCACTAGCTTACATATCAACTCCGCTGACCTATATACTATGCTTAGCCAGCGTTGAAGCTAGCTTTAAAGATTTTGGTTTTGTGAACTTTCAAGGCCAGCTCTAAGCCGCCGGCCCTTATTGGGTATACTGCCAGCATTTGTGACATGAGCCGTCAGCCAAAATTGGTGACTTTTCGCTTCCGATCATTGTGTTAGGATTGATGAATGATTGAGATTTGTGAGATCACTTGTACACATATCCTCTTGTACTCCTTTTTTAACATTAGTGGATTTCTCTCTCTTCTTTATCTATGGTTTTTCTCGTAAAGATTTCCACATAAAATCTTGTATGTTATTTACTTTTCTTCTTTTGTTTTTGCCATTGTTTGTCATATCGGATTACAACAAGTGGTATTAGAGCCAAAGGTTTGGTGTTTTGTGTCTTCTCTACAATGGCAACAATGAAATATAACATTCCTTTATTAGATCAAAGCACAAGATTTTCTCTATGCAGGTCAAGATGCGAGTGGTGTTAGCATAGATGGATTTGGATGATGCGTTGTTAAGGTTTGACAAGATGCCTAGTCACTAGAAGAAAAATTACATAAGGATCATAAAGTGCTTTTTCAAATTCATCTTCATTTATTGAATCAGATTTTACAGGATACATTGAAAAGGAGATAGCTGCTGGGTTATGGTTAAAATTGGAGCCGTGGTGTATCATGAAGAGTTTGACCAGTGAATTACATATGAAGGAGCAACTATATTCACACAAGTTGATAGAAGGTGGGTCTCTAGAAGATCACTTAACCATTTTTAAGGAAATTGTTTCTGATTTAGAAACTTTGGAGGTTAAGTATGATGAAGAGGATCTAGCTTTAATTATGTTGTGTTTGCTACCTTCTTCTTATTCAAATTTTGGAAGCACAATTTTGTATAGTTGCAATTCTCTTACCATGGAACAGGTATATGATGCTTTAGCGTCATTTGAAAAGATGAAACACTTAGTAATTGATCCAAACCTAAAGCATGGGATCTTGTTTCTCGTGGTAAGAGTCAAGAATGCAGTTCTGATAATTAAAGAGGAAGGTCAAAGCCTTCAAATAGATATAAAGTCTGCAGATATTGTAAGAAAAATGACACATTAAATCAGAATGCTATAAATTGCAGAACAAGAATAAAAAAGCTGTGAAAATCAGAAAGGGAAACAATTAGAGCAGTCAGGTGAAGCCAAGGTAGTTGAAGACCATAGTGGTGGTGAACTCTTATAGCTACTAATGATGTCCTCAGACCAGTGAGGAGTGGATTCTAGATTCTGGTTGTACTTTTCTTATGTGTCCCAATCGGGACTGGTTTTCAATATATGAAAAGGTTTGTAAAGGTGTTGTCCTATTAAAAAATAATGCTTCTTGCAAGATTGCAGGCATTGGCACCATAAAAGTCAAAATATCTGATGGTGTTGTTGGGACACTTGGAGATGTGGGACATGTTCCTGACTTGAAGGGAAATTTAATTCCTTTGAGTACTCTTGATACTAAAGAGTACAAATACACTGGTGAACGTGGAATTTTAAAAATCAGTAAAGGATCTCTTGTGGTGATAAAGGGGTAGAAAAAGACTACTGACTTATATGTTTTACAAGGATCTATTATTGCAAGTGGTGCAGCCGTCACTTCTTCTTCTTTGTTAGAAACGGATGCTACTAGATTATGGCATATGCGTCTAGGACATATGAGCGAAGCTGGTATGGTTGAATTGAACAGAAGAGGACTTATTGATGGATAGAGCATCAGTAAGTTAAAATTTTGTGAACACTATGTTTTTGGGAAGCAGAAAAAAGAGTTAGATTCACTACAGGTACTCATAATACAAAGGGTACTTTAGATTATATCCATTGATCTTTGGGGGCCATCTAGAGTACCTTCAAATGGAGGTGTTATTACATGCTGACCATCATCGAGGATTTCTCCAAAGAGTTTGGGTATTTCTTAAAAGAAGAATGGTATTTTACCCACATTCAAGGAGTGGAAAACGATGATTGAAAAACAAATTAGGAAGCAAGTAAAGCGTATTCGCATTGATAACGGTCTTGAATTTAGTTCTTATGATTTCAATATTAAATCATAAGGAATTGTGAGACATCTAACAGTCCTTGGCATAACAAAACAGCGTAGCATGATGGATGAACAGAACCATTATGGAGAAGTCAGGTGTATGCTTTCTAATGCTTAATTACCAAAATCATTATGGACTAAAGCAACTTCTACAGCATGTTGTTTGATTAACAGGTCTCCATCTACAGCTATTGAGAAGAAGACTCCACAAAGGTATGGTCCATACTCCTGCTGATTATTGAAAATTTTTTACTATCATGCATATGCTCATGTAGATAATAAGCTTGAGCTAAGATCTTTGAAGTGCATATTCCTTGGTTTTAAATCTGGTGTTAAGGATATAAATTATGGTGTCCCGATTGAAGAAAGTCATTATTAGTAGAGATGTGATTTTTGATGAGATAGCTATGCTACCTGACTTGTCTTCTAACACTCCATCTAAGAAAGTACAGCAGAAATTAAGCATGTAGGTGGAGTTTCAGATTGATTCAAATTCTACATTAGACATTACTTCTCAGCCTAAATTATAGACACAGGGTAGTTCTGTTTCTATACCATAAGGACAGTATTCCATTACTAGAGTAGACCTAATAGAGAAGTTAGGCCTCCTCAAAGATATGCAGAGGCAGATTTTGTTGCTCATGCACTCAATGTGGCAGAGGACATTGATTCAAATCTGGAGCCATCTACTTATTCAGAAGCTGTGAATTGTGATGATTCTAGTAAGTGGATGATTGCAATACAGGAGGAGATGGAATCCCTTTATAAGAATGGCATTTAGAATTTAGTGAAGCTTCATTAAGGAAGAAGAATGTTCGGTGTAAATAGGTATTCAAGAGAAAAGAAGGAACACCAGGAGTTGAAGAACCCATATACAAGGCAAGACTTATTGCAAAGGACTACAGTCAGATATTAGGTATCAATTTCACTGATGTGTTTTTTGCTATTGTAAAACATAGCTCAATTAGAGTATTACTTGGTATTGTAGCTTTGCAAGATCTTAAGCTTGAATAGTTGGATGTGAAGATAACTTTCTTATATGGAAAGCTTGATGAAGATATTTACGTGCAACAACCAGAAGGCTTTGTGGTCTTAGGAAAGGAGGACTATATTCGTATGTTAAAGAAATTGCTTTATGGCTTGAAACAGTTACCCAAGCAGTGGTACAAGAGGTTTGACTCATTCATTACTTCTCATGATTTCAGGAAAAGTAATTTTGATAGCTGTGTCTATTTCAAGAAATGTAAAGATGGTCTTTTGTATATCTACTCTTGTATGTTGATGACATGTTGATTGTGACCAAGGATAGAGGAGAGATTGAAAAGGTTAAAAGTTAGTTGAGCAAAGAGTTTGAAGAAAGACTGGGGAGCAGTAAAGAAGATATTTGGGATGGAAATTTTGAAGAATAGAAAAGCAGATACGTTGCATCTCAGTTAGAAGGAGTATTTTGAGAAGATTCTTTACAAGTTTAATATGATGAATGCTAAGCCTATCAGTATACATTTAGCAACACATTTCAGACTTTCATCTATTTGTCTCCATAGTCAGATGATAAAGTTGAATATATGTCAATAGTTTCATATTTTAGTGCTGTAAGATCTCTTATGTTTGCAATGGTTTGTACTCGTCTAGATTTGTCATATGTTGTGAGTGTTGTCAGCAGGTACATGGCAAATCCTGGTAAAGAGCACCGGAGAGCAGTTTAGTAGATTTTAAGATACTTAAGAGGTACTACTAATTTTTGTCTATAGTTTGGTAGAACTAGAGATTAAATCATTGGTTTTGTAGATCTAATTTTGCTGGAGATTTAGATAAGAGAAGATCTCTCATAGGTTATATATTTACACTAGGTGGCTGCACTACTAGTTTTGCAAGCTACAATTGCTTTATCCACAATTGGAGCTGAATACATGGCCATTACAGAAGCTTATAAGGAAGCTATTTAGTTATAAGGGTTATTTGGCGAAATAAATGATAACTTGAAGACTGCAATAGTTTTTTATGATAATCAAAGTGCTATTTATCGCACTAAGGATCGAATGTATCACTAGAGGACGAAGCATATTGATGTCAGGTATCATTTCTTCGTGATGTTATTTCTTATGGTGATATTGTTATAAGCAAGGTCAGTACTCAGGATAACCTTGCTGATATAATGACAAAAATACTTCCTATAGCCAAGTTTAAGCACTGTTTGGACTTGGTTGGTGTTGATTGCTGATTGATCCCTTTTAGAGGTTTGTGGAAGAGGAGGAGAACGTTTGTTGTTTGTGTTGAAGATTGAAGCTTGCGTTGATTTTACTTCTGAATTTGTTCAAGATAGAGATCGTTGGATATGTGACCCAAATTCTTTGAAACCTATCAACTCTGATGCCTACACTACTAGCATTAGGATTTACGCTGCCAACCTTGAATTCTACTTCAATTTAGAAATTATTTCCAAAAGCATGGTTTGTTGTAGGCTGCTCAAATCTGTCGGCCTACATAGCCGGCCTATATACCATGCTCAGCCAGCCTTGAAGCTAGCTTTTAAGATTTTAGTTCTGTGAACTTTCAAAGTCGACTCTAAGCTGCCAGCCTTTATTAGGTATGCTGCTGGCATTGGTGACATAAGTCACAGGCCAAATTAAAATTGGTGACTTTTCAACTTCGATCAATGTGTCGGCCTACACGTAAAATCTATGTTCTGTGTGTTGTTTTAGAGTTGATGGGTGTTTGAGATCTGTGAGATTACTTATACACATATCCTCTTATACTCCTTCTTCAACACTAGTGGATTTTGCTCTCTCCTTTACCCATGATTTTTCCCACAAAGGTTTCCACATAAAATATTGTGTTATTTACTTTTCTTTTTTTTTTTTTGCCATTGTTTGTCATATCGGATTACAAATAAGGTATCTAAACTTTGAAATTGATCAATTAGTACATGAAAATTTTGAAATTGATCAATTTAGTACCTAAAAAACCTGATGGAAATACTACAGAAGTGCACGAAAAGTTCTTTCAAATACTAAATTGGTTAATTTAAAAGTTTAGATATCTAATTATATATTTTATCAAAGTTCGGGTCTTGTTCGTCACATTAACTCTTTATTTTAATTCGATCATATATGCAGGTATGTTTCCTACATCAAATGTAACAGGGTTTGAGAAGTGCATGGAAGACAACCAAAGAAGGAACGAATAAGAAATAGTAAGTTAGAGATGTCAAGAGCTTTAGTGATTATGTCGAGGATAATGGGCTTGGGCTGATGGACAGTGGATTTTGGTACAACTGGCTTGAGCAAAAGGATGTAGCATATATGATTTAAATAAAAGGCTGAGTTACTACAGCCCATTAGCATATTATTATTAAGATATAGTGCGAATTGTTGTAACCAACTATGAGTTGGCAAATTAGCACATGATGTGCATCTTTAGAGAATCAAATTCGTTATAACAATCCATGTATTACAGGTTATATATACATCATAATGTAATACAACAAAATATAGAATAAAATTATAATACAATAGCTTGCTCCATTTTGTGAGCAGATTATTACATTTGGTTGTATTCGGCCAATTCTAATTAGTTATTCAACTTGCTTCATTTTTTTATCACATTAATTCTTCCGCATTGCAACTGTATCAAGCCATCATGGCTACCGAAACTAGGAATTCAAACGCATTGAAGAAGCTTTACGAGGGGTGATTAAGGAGCAGATTGAGCGGCAAGAAAAATCGCAGAATGAATGGCAAGAAAAGTTCCTTCGTGACCAGTCAGAGAAGCAGGATAATTGGGTAAAATTGTTCTCTGAAAACCTGCAAAGAAACAAGCATTACTTGAGCATCAAGGCCAAACAATAGATACTTTGAGGCAACAATTACATGGCAAATCGGTCGCTACTGACATCAAGTCTGATGTAAATCACAGCAATAGTTCGACCCTGTGGCAACTGAGAACAACAATTTAACTTGTTTGTCAACCTACCAGGTACCTACCCGAAGTACTAAAATAGAGTTCCTTGTTTTTAATGGTGATGAGTTTAGAAATTGGGTTTCTAGAGCTAAGATTTTTTCGCTTTGGATGAAACTCCTGAGCATCTTAAAGTGAAAATTGCAACATGCACTTAGAAGCCAAGCCCTGCGAATGGTTCAGTGCATATGCCAAGGCCAAAGGTGATACGAGTCCCTTAACCTAGGAGGAACTCACCAAGGCTCTAAATGCACGGTTTAATGAGAGGGGTTATGAAGATGCGATGTCTGAATTGAAGGAACTGCAACAAGTAGGACCATTGCAAGATTATAATGACGAGTTTCTACACTTATCTATGCAGGTTCAGTTGTCTGAATCACATTTACTGAGCTGCTACTTGAGTGGATTGAAACCTGAGCAATAGTACCCAATTCGTATGTTTAAGCCAAAAACCTTTACACAAGCTTACACACTGGCCAAGTTACAAGAAGCAACCTCGTTATCCTCTAAACACAACCTTAAGACCTTTAAACAACCTACACACAACCACCCTCCCAACAAAAAATACACAACTAGTTATTACCACCACATTAACCCAAGCCAATCTACCCTACCCAAAGCAAACACCAACTCGCACCCAAACACTAACCAGACCCTAAACACTAACCAAAACTCCACAAACCGTGGCCCAAACTCTCATGGGACTCGAAATACTAGGCAAATGACTTCAGAGGAATTTGAGGAGATAAGAAGAAAGAAACAGTGTTTCTGGTGTGATGAACCATTCGGACCAGGACACCGTTGTAAGAGTAAGAGACTGAATTTGTTGGTGGTTGCTTCAGAAGATGTCGAAGGAATAAGTGAGGAAGTGGATGATTCTGAGGAAGGGTTAGTGGCTGATCTCACCCAGCTTACTCTGTGTGTAGCAGGAACAGATGAGGGTCCCAATGAACATAGCATGAGAGCAAGGGGCAAGTTTAAGAACCGAATGTTGAACATACTCATTGACACAGGTAGTTCATCCAATTTCATTGATGAACGCCTAGCTGTGGGGTTGAACTGTGTAATGTCGACATTAGAACCCATTGCGGTGATATTAGCAGATGGTACTAAGATATATAGTACTAGTGTTGTTAAGAAGTTTTGTTAGATCATGGAAGGAACAGAGTTTGAATCCGATTTCTATACCTTAAACCTGAATTATTGTGACCTAATTCTAAGCATGCCTTGGCTGACTAGATTGGGAACTGTGAATTGGAACTTTAAACAGCAAAGAATGGAGTTTGCATGGAAAGGTGATAGATGTGTGTTATGGGAGAAAAGGAGACCATTCGAAATATAACTGGTCAAGAATTAACTCATATATTGACTCGGGCCACTGGACATGTTGAGATGTATTGCTGGATGATTAAAGAAGATGACTCAAAGGACATGAAGGTGAATGAGAAGTTACTACCCAAGATAGAAGACTTACTCAGAGAATTCCAGGAGTTGTTTGAGGATCCATAAGGGTTGCCTCCTCATAGGGCCTACAATCATAGAATCCACCTACATGAAGGTACCATTCCAGATAACCTTAGACCCTATAGATATTCTGCTATTCAAAATTTTATTGGAAGATATGGTCAAAGAAATGTTGTCCAGTGGATCATCAGCGAGAGTTACAGTCCTTTCGCTTCTCCAGTAGTTTTGGTTAGGAAAAAAGACAATACGTGGAGAATGTGTGTGGATTATAGGGATCTTAATAAACAAACGATAAAAGATCATTTTCCTAATCCCATTATTGATGATTTATTTGATGAATTGAAAGAAGCAACCTATTTTAGCAAGCTGGATCTAGGTCAGGGTATCATCAGGTCTTAATGCATCCTAAGGACGTGTACAAAACTTCTTTTTGTACACATGAAGGTCACTACGAGTTCTTGGTCATGCCCTTTGGCTTGACGAATGCTCCATCCACATTCCAAGGACTCATGAATACAATATTCAGACCCTATTTAAGAAGGTTTGTGCTAGTATTTTTCGACGACATACTAGGGTATAGCACTAGCATTGAACTACACGTCGAACACTTAAAGGAAGTCTTCTGGTACTAAGGCGAGAACGTCTATTCCTTAAACGTTCGAAATGTGATTTTGGGTTACAACAGATTGATTACTTGGGACATATTATCTCTAAGGAAGGTGTGGCTACAGATCTAAAGAAGATTGAAGCCGTGGCTAATTGGCCAATTCCAAAAACTCTTAAACAGCTACATGGATTCCTTAGGTTGGCTGGGTATTACAGGAGATTCATCCAAGGGTTTGGCTCCATTGCTAGACCATTAACTCAGCTACTAAAAAAGATCAGTTTAAGTGGAGTCCAGAGGCACAAGTAGCTTTTGATCAGCTCAATGGTGCCCTCATTAAAGCTCCTGTTCTCAATTTGCCAGATTACAATAAGGTCTCTTGTGATAGAGACAGATGCTAGTGTGATGGTATTGGAGCTGTCTTGATGCAAGACGACACCCTATTGCATTTATGAGTAAATCCCTAGCACCTAAGCATCGTGGCTTGTCAGTGTATGAATGAAAGCTGATGGCGTTAGTACATGCCATAGATAAGTGGAGGCATTATCTTCTAAGTCATCCCTTTGTGATTAGAACTGATCACCATAGCCTCAAGTACTTACTTGAGCAACGATTGGTGACCCTAAGCCAACAAAAGTGGCTTACCAAACTATTAGGACTAGACTATACTATTGAGTATAAGTCTGGTCCTTCTAACACTGCTGTTGATTCTTTGTCTCGCGGGGATCCATTTTTACTAGGACAATTGGCTGTTCAAGCTTTTGCACCAGACCTATTGAAAGAGATTGAAGCTAGTTGGGAATTGGATGAAGGACTCAAACTCAAAATTGCAACACTTAAGAAAGGAAAAGTGGTGGAGTATTACACTTATGAAGGCAACATCTTAAGATGCAAAGGAAGGGTAGTTGTTGGACCATCATCAGCTCTCAGGAATAAGATCCTACAGCTCTATCATGGGGGTCCTTTAGGGGACATTCTGGTGCTAATGCAACTTACAAAAGGATCTCTACTTTTTAACTGGCCCAAGTTAGAGAGGCACGTGGGGCAATTTGTAAGAAAGCGTGACAAATGCCAACGCTATAAGTATGAGAATGTGGCTGTTCCAGGACTTTTAAGTCCTTTACAAATTCCAAGAGAGTGTTGCAGGCCATCAGCATGGACTTTATTGAAGGATTGCCCAAATCTAATGGGAGCGATGTAATAATGGTAGTAGTGGATCGGTTAAGTAAATATAGTCATTTCATTGCCTTAACTCAGCCATACACTGCCTATCATTTGACAGAGATCCTATCTTTGTCAGTGTCTTCTGGAAAGAATTTTTCAAATTACAAGGAGTGGAACTAAACATTTCCACTGCCTACCATCCCAAAACGGATGATCAGACCAAAGTGGTCAATAAGTGTCTTGAAACCTACTTACGTTGTGTTACTGGGGAATGTCCTAAAAAGTGGGCTCAATTTCTATCTCTGGCCGAATGGTGGTACAACACCAACTTTCACCACAGTTCTAAGATCACTCCCTTTGAAGCACTATACGGTTACCCTCCTCTGTTGCACCTTCCCTACATTCCAGGGGACTCAAGCGTTGAAGCGGTGGACCGACTACTCATTACTGGGAAGATCAGATAAAATTACTCAAATTTCATCTTGAAGAGCCCAACAACGCATGAAGCAAGTGGAAGACAAGTCAAGAAGTGAAAGAAGGTTTGAGATCGGAGACATGGTACTACTAAAACTCCAACCCTACAGACAATTATCGCTCAAATCATCTAGACATCACAAGTTCGCAGCTTGCTATTATGGACCGTACAAGATAATAGAGAGAATCGGAACTGTGGCTTACCGCTTGGAGCTACCACCACATACGGAGATCCATCCTACCTTCCATGTGTCCCGCTTAAGAAATATCACAGACCTCACCTGATGTGTCCTCGGTTCTACCTGCAGCGAATCAAGAAGAAGGGTTAAAGCAAGTGCAATCTTGGACAGGAAAATGATAAAATGAGGAAACAAGGCAAAGATGATCCTTGTTTTATGGAGGAAAGGAAGCCAGTGAGGCCACATGGGAGTTCTATCACGATCTCAAGCTACAATTTCCACATATCCCTTGTGGACAAGGGATTTGGAAGAGGAGGGTATTGCAGTAGGGTTTGAGAAGTGCATGGAAGACAACCAGAAGAAGGAACGGGTAAGAAACAATGAGTTAGAGATGTCAAGAGCTTTAGTGATTATGTTGGAGGATAATGGGCTTGGGCTAATGGACAGTGGATCTATTGGTACAGCTGGGCTTGAGCAAAAGGATGTAGCATATATGATTTAAATAAAAGGCTGAGTTACTACAGCCCATTAGCATATTATTATTAAGATATAGTGCGAATTTTTGTAACTAACTATGAGCTGACAGATTAGCACATGATGTGCATCTTTAGAGAATCAAATTCGTTATAACAATCCATGTATTACAAGTTATATATACACCACAATGTAATACAACAAAATATAGAATAAAATTATAATACAATAGCTTGCTCCATTTTGTGAGCAGATTATTACATTCGGTTGTATTCGGCCAATTCTAATTAGTGTATTCAGCTTGCTTCATTTTTTTATCACATTAATTCTTCTGCATTGCATCAAACTCGTCAACAACATATTTGGGTCCATCCTAGATATTCCTGGGTGTTTCTTCCTGTTTGGTCATGTCCCTAACTGCTCAGATGTTCGTTCTTCTATCCAGATTCCAAATTTCGTTCTTTCCAAGCTTCCACATTCCTTACTCAATGCTTCAAAACAAGTATCAATGACAATGACCATGAAGGAAACGAATACTGAACAGAGAGACCCAACTTAAGTGGTTTGAAAAAAGGGCCCATAACTCGATTCCTATATAACATGACTATAAATTGGTTTATGTCAGCAAAATTTAGAAGGATTAATAAACAAGGCAAATCCACCGGGACCTAGTTATAAATGCATTTAGTTTTTAGTTCAACTTCTAAATCTGTTAAAGATTTGTTGTGAGAAATTATATGAGACGGTTTTCGATTGTGAAGGAATTTCTTGAGTTAGGTATAATTATATATTAATTCCCGTGTTTTTTATTGGGTAGAATATTTTTTTCATGAGGTAGAGTCTTGTTTTGCAGAGTTGTGAAAAGTAAAAATTGAAACAAAGCTCCGTGCACAAGTTAAATGTGGGTTTTTCAAGAGTATTTGTGATCTTTGATGCGAGGAAATTTAAGGTATGTTGGGATTATCTTATTTTAATTTGTATTGATCTTTATCTATATTTTATTTGTATTTTATCTGTATATATCTTATTTTATTTTCTCTATATCTGATATATTTCTTGTCTACTTGATTATTTATAAGTAAAAACATTGTTTTTCATATGTATTTGTTTCTTAATAAATGATTTGTTTAAAAATGATAAAAATAATATGTCAAAACGACCAAGGTAAGACAAATGAAATAGAACTTAGGTCTATTTGATGGTTTGTTTTTTTATTTGTATTTGTATTTGTTTCTATATGCATCTGTATATTATCTGTATTTAGTCTGTTTGATCTGTTTATGAGTAAAAAATGTTTGTTTTTCATTTGTATGTGTTTCTTAGCAAATAGTTTGTATGAAAATGTTTGTGTGTTCTCTGTACGCCGACGAAACAAATAGCCCCTCTGTTTAGATTGTCGGATTTTCATCTGTATCGTATCTGTATCTGCATCTATAACTTATCTATATCGTATCTACTTGTCAACATAAATATATTTAAACTATATACATCTGGCTGTATACAATTATAAAGAAAATGGACCAACTTCGCAATGGATCCACAATCCAAAATAATTTTCAAATGCAGCCCAATTCATTATAAAATGACTACTATACGTCTATACCTACAAAAGGCCTATTATTATTTTTTTTTTCTAATTTATCTCTTTTTAATTTTAAAATGTTTTTATTCATAGCTTGTATATATAAGCCTATTACCTAAAAGAGGGCTTTCTTAGTTTTTATATTCTTTTTGTTAATTTTAATCTCACTAATTTATATATTTTAATAATTTTTAATTTTTATTATACTTTTCTTTTTTTTTCTATTTTTATATTATATATATATATTTAAAGGGAACAAAAATATGGTGTTCACAATATCATATAATTATTTAGTATACTAAAGTGGTAGAAGAGTCTTTTCGCATATCTTAGGTATCAAATCCTAGTACCTTCTTTTACGCCACTAATGAAAGAAAGTTATGTATTATTAGAATACAGTATGCTTGCACAAAATATGAGCTAGTCGATGTTATGACTAAATAACTGCCAAAAGCGCAACTTCAGTTTATTTTGTTTGAGTTGGGTTTAAGACAGACTCCACCTTAAGGAGGAAGACATGAACACTATATATTTAGTACACGTGTCTTTTAATTATTGGAGGAGGCTTGCATTTTTTATAGCTTTATTTGTTACTTGTGATAACCGGTTAGCGTTTGTTATAAAAAACCGTAGATACTCATGTAGCATTCTACCTAGGGATGTAATTGAGCGGGGTTATAGGATACCCGATCTATCCAACCCCCTAAAAACCCTATAGGATTATGGGACGGGTATAGGAAAATTTTTTGTGACCCTGTAAGGTCACGGGTCGGGTTCGGGTTGCAGTTATGACCCTATAGGGTCAATCCGACCCGTTAAGATTAATAAAAAAAAAAAGTTTTATAACATCAAAACTTTGATATATCCAATATTATTATTTTTATAGCTCTATGATTGTATAATTTATTTATTTTTTGTCTCATTGATAATGTTATACTTGTTTATAATTAATAAGAGATAATATTCGTATTTATGTTTCTATCTCGATCCTCAAGTAAAATAAATTCTACTATGATGTGGTACAAGTTGATCATCATACATCGAAGATCAATTGTCTAACTTATTGACTTCTTTTTTTTATGTGTATTTACCATCAAATGAAAGAAATTGAAAAAAATAAGTAAAATGAAAAATATCATGAAGACAAGTAAACAAATGATAAATAAAAAGAATGAAAAAGAAAAAAAAAAAAATGTAAAAATAAAATCGGGTCAATGGAGCTCGACGGCTCGGACCATGACCCTGTAGGGAGGATTTGAGAACCGCACATAAAACCCTAGAGAGTCACGGATCGGTTTAGGTAACCCTATAAGGAAGCGGGTCGAGTTTGGGTTTTATGACCCGCCCCGATTGTATCCCTAATTCTACTCGACGCTTTAGTCCACTCAACCTTCTCTCCCAATTAGAAAAGGACAATTATTATTTTACATTACAAAAGGATTGAAAAAAAAAAAAAAACCTTTTCTTTCTTCTTTAATTTTAATATATTATTTTCTTTATTCATATACAAATAAATATATGCACCTTTCCTATTGTCATGCCCCAATGGGTATCCTAAACGTAACAGTCCACATTCAACATTAAAGCTTAAATATGGCAACCTTAGCCATTCCAGAAGCTTTAATATTAACTGTAAGCGTGTTCTCACAATTTTAGAGGACCATACATGAAATTATGAAGCTTAAGAAGATATAATAACACATTAAAAAAAGAGGCTTCATAATATTCTTTTATTCATAATAATGATCTTACAAAACTTAGGGCATTCCCGATCTCAAATCTATTACAAGAATATTTTTACATCTTATCCAACACTAACTTCATCTAGAAATTTCCTTAACAAAAAAGAAAATACCTTACTGCAGGGTTCACGTGGCCTCAACCACAAATAAGGAAACTGCAAAAGATATCTATAGGGTATAAGCTAATAGGCTTAGTGAGAACTATTTCCATAAATGACTTCTTGAAATGAAATTTCAAATAAGTTATTTAAGCAAACAAATGAGATGCAATATACACGTGGGCAAACAAGTATATAGTCTTTCGGGAACATATGTTGAATGGATTTACGCCTCCATTCGAGGTTTGGTGATACGTAACCTTAAAACAAGTAGTTTTCGTTAAAAAGATTTGTGCTTTTATCAATATCACCAAGCACATTAAGTTACTTGAATTAAGCCTTGCTTTCGGACCATCCGCCAAGCATTTTCTCCATGTCGCCAAGCAATCGCTTTCGGTCACTCCGCCAAATGTTGCTTTCGACCTGAACTACCATCCTTCTCACCCAAGGATAATAGCCAATGCAATGTGACTTACTTTGTTGTATGCATGAACCAATTTATTTATGACTTCATAGCATCATTATTGTCAAAGTTAAGGTGATCATAGAATTTCAAACAAATCAAGTGTTATACTAAAACAAACATTAAATCAATTCCGGCCCCGATATTCTCAGGATCCTTTCAACCAAATTATCTTACATACATATCCATTTATTTTTTCTTAATTCTAATGCGACTATGTTAAAAGCACAATCAAGTAAAGCATTTTAAGAAAATAAACTCACGATGCCATGTCGACGATTCTCTAGCGGATGAGTCGCTCACACACTCCACTAAATCGAAATAGTCTTCGGGGTATAGATATCCTTCCTCGGAATCACCTAGCCAAAAAAAATACCTAAGATCAGTATTTCTTGATGATTGTCTTGAATTTTGATAAAACAATGTCATGAGAACGTTAAAGTTCGTATAAAGGAGAATTCCAATTTAAAATAGCCATAACTTGGTCATTTTAACTCGGAATCGTGTATAAATATATCGATTTCTACCTACTCGAAAAGATCTACTCATTTGTAAAACTATTTTTAACAAAATAGATCATATAGGCTCCGAAACAGTGGTGATAAAATTCACCACGAATTTTCCAACCCAAAAACAATGTTGGTTCAAACATTAAATCTTTCAAAATTTGTTTGATAAATACTTAGTTATCTATATAGTTGAAAATTTCTGTTTTTATAGCTACTTAGCTTATATTTTATTCATGCTCAAGGGTTTGTTGTCCATTCATGTTTCTTGAGTAAAACAATGTCAATTAAGAGTTTAAAAAACTATAGTTTACAAGAATTCATTTTCTAAATTGTTTTGAAATGAATATTTTGATTCCTTTTGTTTTCAAAGAATTACTTTATGATTGACTTGTTATTTTTCCTAAATGACTTTTTTGAAAAGAAATTTTCTTCTTTTTCTAAATTCTCTATATTATTGCTACTTTTCCTATTTATTTTCTATACAAATTTTCTTTGATCATTTGTTTGAAAAGATCTTAATTTGAAAGTTCTCATTACTTTCTCATAAGGTTTCCTTTATATTATGTTTTCATAGAAATCATTTTTGTATAAAAATCATTTTCTTTTTCGAAAAACAAGGTAATATAGAAATGATTTAAGAGCTTTTCAAAATGAAAATAGCTCCTAAAATTGTAGTGAGTTCTTCTAATAACTTGAAATGGTATAATTTTTACTTTTGTTAAATCATAGATTTCATATTTCATATAAATTTATTCCTAAGTGACAAAATCTCCTTTTTATCGAGTATTTTAGAGTTTTGAAAAATTTGGACAACAATCTTAATGGCATGATTTATGAGAAATAATAACAACAAGCGAAAATAACGTAAATAATAAATAAAGTCAAGTATTGGAAGTCTTAGCTTTTTCAAGGCTCCCAGGACTAAGAAGTAGACAAGTCCTAAAAGAAAATAAAATGAAATAAAGAAAAATTTGTTTTGACTTGATGAGGACAAGTCTAAAACTAGAGACTAGTCTTAAAACAATAAGAATTAAATAAATTACAATGGAAGAATTAAATAAATTGCTTTGCATGGAAATAAATAAATTGTAAGTAAGCTTATATGCTCTAAAGAATATGTATATATATATAGATATATAACAATACTTAGATATGATAACAATAATATGAACAAAGTAAAACTATAAACATAAATGGATTTTCATGAACTGGAACAATACATGAACATAGTGTAGCTTCCATAACACTTAGTTTTTGGAAACTCACGCCATGATCATGTAAAGGTACATGACATGAGGAGAATAAAATAATAAGAAAAGTTTACTAAAGAAGGTTTTTGTAATGTTATATGGTTATGGGTTTTGTTGTAGGTAGAAAGTGGTTTATGATTTTTGAGAGAGTTTTAGAAGGAAATTCGGAGAGAGTTTTGAGAGGAGAATTCGAGAGAGTTTGTGAGTTGTAATTGTGTGAAAGAAGTGAAAGAGGTGGGGGGTATTTATAGGAAAATGTGGAGTGATTTTTGAGTATTAAAATAAAAGAAAAATAAAACAAATTGAGGGAGATATAGAGAGGGGAGGGGGTGGGTGGGGTGCGCGGCACTGGGGCCAGCCATGTAAGGAGGGGAGAGAGTGTGTGTTTTGTTTTGTATTTTTGTTGATTAAATGAAGTAATAAGTAAGGTAGAAGTAAAATAAAGTTATGGAAAAGGTAAAAAGTAATGGTTATAGGTTATGGTATTTGTAAGAGTAGGTGTAAGAAAAAGTAGAGATAAAAGAGTAGTGTAGAATAGTAGTGAATAGTGTAATGTAAAGTAGATATGACTAATAAAGTACCGTAGTAAGAAAATACACGTATAATTGAAATATCTGTTATTTACTTACGAAAAATTATAAAACTGATATATTTGAAAATCTTATATTTTTACGAGTCTAACGGTATATTCAGAATATTTTTACTATTTTGAGCCCCGGAACACGTTTTTCAAGAACTATATCCAATCGGGTTCGAAACGAGTCGCGGTTTTACTAATCTGATCTTTTTGAGCTTCCTTAGGTAATTACGAACTATTCTACATACTAAACTCTTGCTTACTTTCTCGGAGTTGCTTATTCGGGATTGTCGACTCTAAGCTATCACGTCTAACTTGGTTTTGTTGACTTTTGGGTTTCCGGTTGACTTCCAGATTAGGGCTTAAGCTAAACCGATCCCAAAACTTTGGGGGTTTACACCTTGCAATCTCATTTCTATAAAAAAAAAAAAATACCACAAGAGATATAAAGATATTAAAATATATATCTATATGAATAAAAAAATATAAAAATAAATGATAATATCAAAAATAGTATCTAAACTTTTACAAAAAGTTCAATCATGTACCTAAAGTTTGGTTTTGAATAATTTGTACTTGAAACAAGTTTTGATGTATATTTTTCCTACTTGAAGTTTGATTTGAACAGTTTGGTATCTAAAGTAGTTTTCATATACATTTTTTCCTATTTGAAACAAGTTAAATCAAGTAGGAGAAATGTACGTGAAAACCTACTTCAAGTATTAAATTATTCAAAACCAAATTTCAAGTACCTGATTGAACTTTTTACGAAAGTTTAGATACCAAATTATCCAACACTAAACTTTAGGTGCCTTATTGAATTTTTTGCAAAAGTTTATATATCATTTTTTACATTGACCCTATAAATAAAATAAAGAATCCCTCTTCATCTTCCAAGCGATCTTTTTTATCTTTTGAACTTTTTGCAAAAATTTATGTATCATTTTTGACATTAACCCTATAAATAAATTAAAGAATCCCTCTTCATCTTCCAAGTGATCTTTTTTATCTTTTGAGCTTTTTGCAGAAATTTATGTATCATTTTTTACATTAACCCTATAAATAAAATAGAGAATCTCTCTTGATCTTTGGAGTGGTCTTTTTTATCTTTTATTTATGGTCTGTCCTAGTTAGTATCTAGACGGACCATCTTTTGTTTAAAATCATAAACAAAAATGATTTTTTAAATAAAAATACTTAAAATAATTTTTATTAAAAAAAAAAAGACTATTTCCATTTTTTTATTTTGATAGACAAGAAATTTTTTAGATTAAATTAATTTTAGAATTAATATAGAATAATAAAAATAGAATAAAAGTATGGTTTCTTATTATTTATATATTCTTATTATTTATTATACTATAATAAATAATTTATAATTATATTTAATTTACCAATATGAAAATAAAAATGGAAAAAAAAATGGAACCGGAGATTATTGTTGAATAGGTTTTTATGTGGTATAAATAGAAATTAGAACAACCTAATTACTAATTGCTATGAGGCAAAATATCTTCTTCCTTAGAAGTTGGACTTAGAACTATTATACATTCGAGGTTTCAACTTTGGCTCAATATATCCAAGCTTAAATATGAATATAATTTGAGACATTTTTCCTGATTTTATCTGTATTAATAAAAAACTCGAAATAATAATAATAAGATGAAAGAGCATCACAGACCACAAGTTACTTAGATTTGCGAAAGATACTGCAATTGCTGGAAATTTCCATGATAACATTCAACATGAGTATGACATTTCATCCAATCAAGGGCAGCGCCCAGAAAAAGGATAGCAACATATTTGGCTATTGCAATTAGCAGATGCACATGAAATGAGATGTCACATGACCCAACTCAATAATCATCTTAGAAATTAAGGAATTGCGGAGGAAAAGACAAACCCTTACCAAATAAAATCAAACTCAATGTCAAAAAATCTGATCACATGTCCACTTTTACTTTTTTATTAAAGGTCCTTGTCTTATTATTAATATTTTTTGTTATTATGAGAGATCCAAAGGAGATATGTATATTCACATTTTTAATTTACTTCTTTCTATAATTATACTATAAATTTATAAATAATATAAATAAGTTTTAATATATATGAACGGAGAGTTTTCATTCATTATAAAAAAATCATGTTATAAAGTAGGAGTAGTTAATTTTTTTTTGAAACTTATATCTACTAATCTTTTAAAAAGAAATTATGCAAATATAAATTACATAAATACCAATACAAAATCGCATATAAACAATATGATTCACGTTCTTTTAAGTGAAACATGTGTCTACCACTTTTTCAAAAAAAATTACACAAATACCAATGTAAAATCAAATATAGGAAATGTAATTCACGTTTTTCTTAATGAATTGCTCGTACAAGACGCAACTTACCAAAAATATTACAATACAAAATCACATCTTATAAGTAATGTTTATGTATTTTTTACCGAATTGTATCTTATAAGTGTTATATGCTATTCGTGTTTGTACATGAATTACATGTAAAACATATGATTCATGTGTAAATTTACAAATTGCTTTTATTATACACGATTTAACATTGGTAATTATTTATATATAGTTTGTATTTGTATAATTTTTATTTGGCAAGTAAGTAATCATACAATGTCCTCTCTAAAAGACACCAAATTTGAAGCATCATATCACATGTACTTTTACACAACAAACTAAACCTTTTTTTGAAGTATGGGGGATTTTTGTGAATAATTTATCATTTTGAAATATTTTAAAGTAATATTGATTTACATTACTTGCTCCTTTCTGCCTCACTACGAACATCACTATAAATACCAATATTAGCTAAACCATATTCAATATCATA
>JAMXBD010004734.1:0-45311 GCA_024138025.1 Combretum micranthum
CCAACAGCGGCCAGATTAATGTTCCCTTATACGAATAATATAGCAGAATATGAAGCATGCATTTTGGGTTAGAGATGGCAATCCAAATGGAAATTCAAGAGCTCGAAGTTTTTGGAGATTCGTCACTTATTATTTTTCAAACTCGAGGAGATTTTAAAACAAAGGATCCCAAGTTGATTCCTTATCATAATCACTTGGCAGAATTGATAGAAAGATTCAGAGAAATCTCCTTTGTATATGTGCCAAGAACTCAAATCAGTTTGCTGATGCTCTAGCCACTTTGGCCTCATTAATTCAGTTTACTGAAGGAGCAAGAATCCAACCTTTGCAAGTCCGGGTGAGAAGTGAACCCCATTCTGCACCATGATTGAATCAGATGAACCCTGGTTCCAAGATATTAAAGTTCTTTTGCAAACGGGTATTATCCTGAAGGAGCTACCAAGAAAGATCAGAAGTCACTGAGGCGTTGGCCAGTCATTTTTTGCTAAGTAGAAATACGTTATACAGAAGATCATTCGACACGACTTTGTTGAGATGTGTAGATGAAAAGAGGCCCAGAAGCTCATGAAGAAGTTCACGAAGGAATTTGTGGTCCTCATATGAGTGGCTACATGTTAGCCAAAAAGATTATGAGATTAGGATACTTTTGGTTAACCATGGAATCAGACTGTATCAAACATGTGAGATCTTGTCATTTATGCCAGATCTATGCAAACAAGATAAATGCCCCTCCAAAAGAATTACAGTTAATGTCAACCCCATGGCCTTTCTCAACATGGGGGATAGATGTTATTGGGCCAATTCACCTAAAGCTTCAAACGGTCATCGGTTCATATTGGTTGCAATCGATTTTTCACTAAATGGGTAGAAGCCGCTTCTTATGCAAGTGTAACAAAATCCGTGGTTGTGCGGTTTATCAAAAGAGACATCATCACTAGATATGGAACTCCGGAAAGTATCATCACCGATAATGGTACGAATTTGAACAACAAAGAAGTAACAAATTTGTGTCAGCAATTCAAGATCAAGCATCGGAATTCTACTCCGTATCGGCCACAGATGAATGGGGCAGTTGAAGCCGCCAATAAGAACATCAAGAGAATTATTGAAAAGATGACCATTGTCTATAAAGATTGGCATGAAATGTTACCGCTCGCATTAATGGCGTATCGAACATCTATAAGAACATCAACCGAGGCAACACCATATTCCTTGGTATACGGAAATAAAGCTGTTTTACCTATAGAAGTTGAAATTCCATCACTTCGTATATTAGTAGAAACCAAACTCGATGAAGCTGAGTGGATAAAACAAAGATTTGAACAGTGAATCTGTTAGATGAAAAGAGGCTGACTGCAATGTGTCCACGGCCAGTTATATCAGCAAAGAATGGCTAAAGCATTCAACAAGAAGGTCAAGCCAAAAGCTTCCAAGAAGGTGAATTTGGTTTTGAGAAAGATGCTGCCAAATGTACAAGACTCCAGAGGAAAGTTCACACCAAACTATGAAGGACCATATGTTGTTAGAAAAGTATTGTCGGGAGGAGCATTGATTCTTTGCCAAATGGATGGACCTGATTTAAAGGTCCTGTAAACTCAGATGCTGTAAAGATGTATTATGAATGATCAATAAAATTTGTCATTTTCTGTGTTCAGATTGATTTCATTTTTAGTTTTTACAAGCAAAGTTGATATTCCAAAAACTTTGAACTGAAGTCAAATCTCAACCGTTAATTAAATCATTCAAACAAATTTCCAAAAATTCTCAAATCAGACCAAATCTCATCCATTCATCACCAAATAACCATAAATTCTCAAACCAGATCAAATCTCAACCTATCACTTAAACAAACCCAAACTAAAACTGTTAGAAAGTAATTTGAGCATCTCATATGGCCTTAAAATGCATATATGCAATTTTATCTGGTAATTATATTGCACAAGGTAACTAGTTTTTGAACACGGTTATGTGGACAACGGAAAAGCCCTAAACACATTAACCGACGTAAGATCAAGATTCTTCAAAGATCAAGAAGTTTAAAGTCCCCAAGTGGATCAAGAAAGATTAAGTTTTCCCAAATGAATCAATAATTCAAGTTTTTGAGAAAATCAAGATAGATCAAGTTTCCTCAAATGGATCAAGATAGATCAAGTTTCCTCAAAATGGATCAGCAAGTTAAGTATCCAAGATAAATCAAGATTCCCTCAAATGAATCAAGATAGATCAATTTTCCTCAAATGAATCAAGATAGATCAAGTTTCCTCAAGTGGATCAAGATAGATCAATTTTCCTAAAGTGGATCAAGAAGATCAAGTTTCCTCAAGTGGATCAAGATAGATCAATTTTCCTAAAGTGGATCAAGAAGATCAAGCTTCCTTAAGTGAATAAAAAAAGATCAAGTTTTCCCAAATGAATCAACAAGTCAAGTTTCCAAGAAAATAAAAATCCCCAAGTGGATCAGAAGATCAAGTTTTCCTAGAAGATCAAGTTTCCCAGAAGATCAAGAACTCCCAAATGGATCAAGAAACCAAATCTTTAAAGTTTCAAAAATCCCCAGTAAACCAAAGCCCATAGGTCCGGCAAATGACCAAACCAAAGCCCATAGGTCCGGCAAAATGACCAAACTAAAGCCCATAGGTCCGGTAAATGACCAAACCTAGGCCGACAGATGACCTAGCATTTTTCTAAAATCTAGACCCAACAGACGGTCTATCAGTTTTTTAGTCTAGGCCCGACAGATGGCCTATCATTTTCCAAATCTAGGCCCGACAGATGGCCTATCATTTTCCAAGTCTAGGCCCGACAGATGGCCTATCATTTTCTAAATCTAGACCCGACAGACGGTTTATTCAGTTTTTTTAGTCTAGGCCCGACAGATAGCCTATCATTTTTCCAAAGCCTAGGCCCGACAGTTGACCTAGCAAATCTTAATGTCTAAACTCTCGACAGATAGTTAGCACAAGATAAAAATCTCTTTGTTTGACAGGAGAAATTAAACAAAAATTGGCTATCCTTTTGTCTTTGTGGCAAAAGTTTTGTTCAAACTTTACCACAAAGAGAGGCAGCTGTAGACACCCAATTTTTGCCCAATTAAAAATTAGGCTTAAGTTTAGAATAAATTAATGTCATGATTGAGTTCATTAAAAATATAAAATATAATAATAAAAATAATAAACAATAGTATAATAAAAAAAGAGAAAATAGAAAAAAAAAAATATAGAGGAATAAAATACGTATAATAAAATAATTAAATGAATAATAGTAATATAAATAAAATATATGTAAGAAAAATTAAAATAAATAATTATTTAAGCTTAATATAATATATTTTTATTAGTCTTAAGTATTAGTGGGTTAGCTATATGACCAAGGCATAGGCCAACGACCTAACGGATCAGACCATGGACACAAAGCAGAGGACCCAAGTTCGAATCTAGCTTAAGGCAGATTTTGCCTCTTTTTTGTTCATTTTTTTTCCCAAAAGACACATCGGTTCATCCACTTTGAGACTTCATTTGAGCAACGAATCTTTGTTTTTTTTCGAAATTGATTGTACAGACACGAACTAGGCATGGGATACATCACATATACACACAATTCGTGCATTATTTCATTCCAAAAGACACATTAATTAAGCATGAAAATTGAAAAAAATTCGAATGGACATGATTTTTCAAATCTTAAAATTGGCCGAATTGTGTCCTTTAATCAAATAAACACACTTAATCGAAGAGTTGTGATTTATAAACATAAGATTCGTGATCAATTTGAACCAACAATCACGAATCGAGTCCCAATTTGAATCGTTTTTATTTGAAAAAATATAACGATTCGTGATTGTAAAATTGAACAAGTACGAAGCTTCGAAATGACAAATTGTTTCGAAATCTATAAATAGGATCACACCCCCCAAGCAGAAAGCACAATTCAATTTCACAAAACACGCACTACACGATCGAGATCTGAAAATAGAGAGAAAATGTTCGAATTGCAAAATTTGCAAATTCGAAGTGATTGAAGGATTTCGATCCAATTAAAGAGTGTTAGGATCATCTAGGAAGTGTTCTTGATTGATTATAGTGTTTAGAATTGCTCGAATTTGCATTTGGGAAGTTCTGCAAATTTTCGAATTTTTTCAAACCCTCGTCGCCGAGCACCACCACACGAACCGCCACTTCTGGTGGTTCTGGGAGTGAACAACCACCACCAGCCGCTGCAGCACCCCAATCCACGTTGGGCCGACAAAGTTGGAGGCTTCGAAAAACCACCAGGAACGGCCGAGGAACGCTCGAAAACCACCGTGATCGTCTTCTTCACCCGATGGAGCACCGAAATCCGACCCGAAATCCGAATCCAACCCGGTCGGTCGTCGGTCAACGGTGATCGGTCAACGGTCAACGGTCGTCGGTCAAAAGTCAGCAGATCCTGTGGTCCAGATTTGATCAGAAGATCCTGTGGTCCAGATTTGATCAGAGGATCCTACGGTTCAGATTTGATCAGAGGATCAGACGGTCCAGATTCGATCAAAGCAATCAACGCTCCAGATCAAAAGTCATCAGATCCTGCGGTCCAGATTCAGTCTACAGATCAGACGCTCCAGATCTGATCCGAGAAGATCCAACGGTCCAAGTTAGTCTGTATTATTAAATTATTTATTTATTATATATTTAATTTCGGAAAATAGGAAAAATTAATAAAAATTCGTAAAAAATCCAGAAAATTTCAGAAAATCCAGAAAAATTAGAATAATTATTTTTAATATAAATTTACATGTTTTAGCAATTTTTGATATTTTTGGATATTTTTAATATGTATTTGCATATAGATTGATCTTTAAATATATATTTGATGCATGAGATGTTTTGTTTTTGTATTTTAATTTTGTTATAATATATTTTGAATATGTTCTGAACATATGTGATAATTATTGAATTTTGAAAAATAATAAATTGTTAATAGATTTTTTAAACCAAAATTGTTGTTGTATAATAAAGATAAAAATTGTTTTTTTAAAAACATGATATTAATTAAGTTTTTATCAAAATTATCTTTATAAATTTGCTATAAAGATAATACTCAAAGTTTTCGTAATTGATTTTCATGTAGCATTAAATTAGCCATGAATTATCATAGTTTTTTAGAAAAAATGATTTTTGAACTTAGAAAAATATATTTTTCAAAAATAAAATTCAATTGATTAGATCATAGGATCATCAAATTAGTTTTCATAAAAATTCAAAATTTAATAAACTTAAAGTGAGAATATTTTAAAAATATAAAATTGACTAACAAATTAAGTTCTTTATAAAAAGAACTACGTTTTGTCTGATCTCGATTAGCGAGTACGTAGGCACCTACGGGGCGACAATAAAATTAGAAAAATATATTTTGTTTTGATAGTTTGAAATAATCATTTTGTACATATTATAAGTTTTTTTTTTTTAAAAAGGAAGAATATAAATGTTTGTTATATTTAAATCCTAAGAAAAATACATAAAATAAAAATGCATGATTAAACTTGTAGATATTTGTTTATAAATGTTTTTTGATGAATTTTTTAGTATAGAAAAGGATAAATTCTAAATTTTAAATTTAAAGTGGTAACCGCTTAGGTTTTAATAGGTTAGCCCCCGAACTCAGATATCTGGTATTTTTTAAAATTTGATTTTTAAATCAAACTTTTCGCAGACTAGTGGCTAAGTTAGGATTAACCGACCCATTAATCCTGGCTTTTCATTTTTTTTTCCCGATTTATATCGAGTGGCGACTCTAAAAAAGTTTTCAAAAATTAAAATTTCTTTTAACCCCTAGTCGAGGATTCATGTAAATGGGTTAGGGTTAATATGAATCGGGTTAGGAGAAATGAACCGGATGATTTTCAAAATCCAGGCTCGACAGTGAGTCACATTTATTTTTCGCTACTATATTTTGTGTGGGGAAATGAGGAGTCGTGGTGGTGGCTAGTAGGAGTTAGAAAGTCTACATGGATAGGAGAGCCGGAAAGTCTACATGGGCAAGTAGGAGCCGGTAAGTCTGTAATTATTGATGGTCGTATGGGCCAGTAACCTCCCAACCCTCGACATGGAGGGCGTAAAATCCATGCTATACATGGTTTTTGGTTAATCATGTGTATTTGTTTGCTCATGTGATTGATGCATTCTCATATGATTGTCTAAATACTTGTAAGTTCTATGGAAGTGCTTAAAGAAAGGAGTTATCTCACTAAGCTAGTTTTACTTATACCCTTATAGCATTTTGTTACATTTGATTACCTATGGTTGGCACAAAGGAGCCCCTTTTGTCAGGTATGAACCAAAGTTACTAGGAGTTTTTTGGAAAAATTTTACATGCTTTAGTGTAGACTTCTAAGAGAAATCTCTATAGTAAACTTTTGATATATTCATGTATGTTTTTTAAGATGGCTTAGTTGGAGTAGGGATTTTAGTACGAGGGAATGCCCCTAAGAAGTTGTAAGAAACTTTTATCTTAATGATTATTACATGTTTACCTTCATAAGTTCTTGCATGCTTTTATTATCTGCTTAAATGTAATAGCCCTTTGAGCCTCTTACTATCTTGGAAGCATACCTTGCATGTAATATCGAAGCTCATGCGTAACTAAGATTGTCATTCATTAGCTTAAATATTATGTGTGGTAGATTGCCACGTTTAGGGTACCTTCTGGGGCATGATAATAATTTATACTACTTGAAAAGACATGTCAATTTCTAAGGTTATTTTTAAATTTTTGGGTCCCAAAACAGCGAGGTACATATTAATTACAAAAATTCCAGTTTTCAAAACACAAGTTTGCAAACTTTTCTTTCCAAAAATCCTTGTACCAAAATTGTAGATATTAGTATAGTTGGAAAAAATCTTTGAATACATATATATAGAGAGAGAGACTCATATTGTATGCATGAATTTAGTGATGTTGTCTCAACAATGATTTCTGTAAAACAAGATGTCCTAAAAGTTGGAAAAGCAAAACTTTGAAATTTTTCACTTTTAGTTTGCTACAAAAATTTCTTGAATCATTATAATTGAGATTTCCTCCTTATAATTTTATTTCTAAACCTTGGAAATAATTAAATTTTTCCTAAAATAATTTTAGTTTTTTTATAAGATACTTCAACTTCATTTCTAGGGTTTCTAAGTATTCCTTGATAGTGGTTAAAATTTTTTAAAGTTTACATATTCTTAGTTTTTTGTAAAGTTAATTTTACTTTAATAAATAACAATGATTTCCCAAGTTGTTTACTAATTTTATTCCCTAAGAAAACTTTATTTCTAGAAGAGAAACTTTCTTAATGATTTTACAAAACTGTCTAATCCTTAATATTTTAGAGTTCTAAACCTCCAGAGTTTACAATCGTTAAGCTCAAACCCTAATTAAAAGGTCAACCAGAAGCCTTAAAAATTAACAAAACCCTAATTAAACGTAACAGTTTAAATCCTGCAATCCCATGTCATAACCCTAAGAGAGTAAGTAAGAGATTTATTATAGAATAGTTCCTAATAACATAAGAGAGATTAAAATACCATATTAGTCCAACCACAATTTCTTTTTAACCCTATCCGATATAATTTTTGAAAAACGTGTCTTGGGTTTGGAATAGTAAAATATTCCGGATAAACATTAGACTTGTAAAAATATAAGGTTTTCAAAATATTAGTTTTATAATTTTTTGGTAACTAAAAATATTAGATATCGCACTAATACGTGTATTTTCTTACTACCGGTATTTTATTAGTCACATCTACTTTACATTACACTATTCATTACTATTATATACTATTCATCTATCTCTACTTTTTCCACCACATACTTTTATACTCTATATACCTATTTTTCTTACTTTTTACCTTTCCCCATACACTTTATATCACATCTATCCTCAAACCCCCCTTCCCCCCCCCCCCTCGCCCAAATTTTTATTTAATTTAATTGCACAAATTTCACTTCTCATTTTTCTTATAATTATCTCCCCTCCTCTTTCAATTCATTTCACACATCTTCCACTCATAAATTCACTACAAAAAACTCTCTCAAAATTTCCCCTCAAATACTCTTCCCAATTACTCACCTAAAATACTTCCAAGAATTCCTTTTCTTTACACACAATACCTATTCACACATACTACTTACATCCTCTCTTTAGGTAAAACTTTTCATAATTTTACTACCATGTCATATAACTTTACATAACTATGGTTGAGTTTGCTAAACTGTTGTTATAGAGCTACACTATGTTCATGTATTGTTCTTGTTCATGAACATCTATTTCTATATTTTTATGTTGTTATTATGCTTTGCTCATATTGTCATGCCTAAAAGGGTATCCTAAGCGTGATAGTTCGTCACGTTCAATATTTAAACTTAAGTATGACAACCTTAGTCATTTGTAAAGCATACTTTCACCAATATAGAGGACCAATCTTTGCAACGAGTTGCTTAAGAATGCATACATAAACAATAAGAATGGAAATCACAAAGATAAATATAGTTTTAAGTTTTACATAATTCTAAGGGTATACCCCCCGTCAAAATAAGATTTCTACAGTCTGGTAGTAATGTCTTTAATAAATACACATAAGGAGAATTCAACTAAAAGCCTGATGCCTACAACAAGATCTATCTTCTCCAAATAGCTTATTATCCCGAAAAGTAGTACTTGAGTAAAATAACCTCGTGGTTGAAGCCACATGTAAGTGTGCTGCAAAAGGTAACTATAAGGGGGGTAAGCTAACGGCTAGTGAGATTCATTACTAAAAAACAAGTACTCAACAAATTCAAAGCATAACAAGTTATTTAGGTAAGCATATGAAATGCACAAGCACGTGAGCAAACAATTCATATGATTTTTCGGGATTATATTTGAATGGATTTATGCCCTCCATTCCGGGATAGGTGTTACAGGCCCATACGACCATAGTTTTAAAATCAAACCTTTATAGTTATTTCAAGTGCCTATACCACCATAAAAATTGTAGTTAATATTGATGCCTACTTCACCTCCAAAAAAAATTACGGGCACTACGGCCTAGTTATTATATATTTATCCACCAAACGTATAGTAACCAATGCAATGTGACACAATCATGGTATGATGTATAGTTTATTTGTAATATCATGATGTATTAGTTGATTTATTGAAGGTGATCATAGCAATTGCAGACACATCAAAATTTAGCTAAACAATCATAAATTATACTCAATTCCCATTTCGATGTACTTAACATTCGTTCATCGAAGGATAATTCACATGCACATTTCCAATTTTATCTTTCCTAAGTTTAATGCCACTATTTTACAAACAAAATCATAGTAAACAAATTTTAAATAATGAATTCACTCAGCCATGGCGAATCTCCTTAATCAAAGTACTCCCGAGTATGGAAATTTGCCTTCCTCGTTACCTAAACAAAAGAAATACCCACAATGATATTTCTTGGAAGTTCTAAAAGAAATTTGTCAACTAATTTGCTAAGTTCGTCAAATTTCGTATTGAAGGATATTCCAACTTAAAATGTCCATAATTTTCCTCATTTTAACTCGGAATTTCGCATATTGTATACCGATTTCTACTTATTCGAAAAGATCTATCCA
Organism: Combretum micranthum; assembly: GCA_024138025.1. Classification (NCBI taxonomy): domain Eukaryota; kingdom Viridiplantae; phylum Streptophyta; class Magnoliopsida; order Myrtales; family Combretaceae; genus Combretum; species Combretum micranthum. Next base: position 9,610 of record JAMXBD010004734.1, read on the forward strand.
TTTTCTAAGGTTGTTTTCATGATATATGGTCATTTTGGATGAAAACCGAAATATCACAGAATCCTTACAAATATTCCAATCTTCAAAACAAATAATTTCGAAGCTTTCCTCATTCAAAACCTTTTGATAATACTTAGTTATCAATGTAGTTTGAGAAACTTTATTTCTACTTAAGTAAACTCATATTAAACACATGATTCAAGTGTTATTGTCTAATTTTTAATTTTTATCAAGACAATGTCCCTTGATGGTTGGAAAAATCATGTTTTCTACTTTGAAAGTTTTTGAAATATAGTTTAGAATGTGGATTCATCTTAAAATATTTCATTTTTATTCTCATTCCTTTACCTTTATGATGATTAACAAAATGATCCTTAGATCTTTCTTTCAAAACTATTCTCACATTTGGACCTTTTTTACTGAATCTATTAAATCTCATGTTATCTAGGTTTAAAAACTTGTGAGTTCTTAGTGATTATAAATTTTGATAAAGTATATTTTAAGAAAAACTTATTTATGAAAAGAGGTTATCAAAGTTAAATAATCCTCCTTTTAGTTTAAAAGACAAGTCATGATTTTTCTATATGAATCATGATTTTCCTTAAAAAAAAAATTTGACAAAGCATAAACTATCATCTCATGGTAGGTTTGTTTTAGTCGAATATTTTGTTACTCTAAACCCCTGAATTTTTCGAGAATAATTTTGGAATACCAAATCGAAACCCTAAAGTTTGATCCAAGTTGAAACCGAACCTTAATCAATTTATTCACGGGTTTCATAAGAGAATCTTCAAAAACAAAAAGAGAAAGTTCAATAATCGTTCGATTCGAAAACCCGAACATAGAAGGACCACTATTTCGATCCATGATATAAACCCCTCAATTTCTAGGGTAAAGTTGGATTAAACCCTAAACTAACCCGAGTCAAACCGGGTTTCAAAAGTCAACAAAGATAAAGATAATCAAACAATTTCAACTTCGACAATCCCGCTTTCTCAAACCCTAGAAAACGAAATCGAGTTAATGGCTTATAATAGTTCATAATAATATATGGTAATATAAAAATATCATATTTGCGAATTTCGAGTGTCCTTCGGACTCAAATGGGGTCAATTCTCGAAAATCGTGTCCTGGAGCTTGGAATAATAAAAAATATTCCAATAACACTAAAGACTCATAATTAAACAAGGATTTCAAAAATATCAATTTCACAATTTTTCGGTAACTAAAAATAATAGATATAGCTTGTTTACGCGTATTTTTATTACTACCAGTATTTTATATGTCTAGTCTACTATTCATAGTACTATTTCTACTATTCATTACTATTTCACTATCTCTATTTTTTCTTACACCTAGTTTTTACTACCTACATACCTATTTTCTTACTTTTTACATTTCCAATACAACTTTTATTCACATCAAACATTACACATTATTTCTTTTCTTTACAAAAAATTACAAAACAAACAAAAATCCTCCCTTTCTCTCTCCTTATTACGCCGGCCTTCCTCTCTCTTTCTCAATTATTTTTCTTTTTCAATTTATTTTATTACATCAAAATTTCACTCCAAAAATTCTATAAATATCCCCTTCCTCCTTCATTCTTTCACACATCCACTTTACATAACAAAACTCTACCAAAATTTCCTCTAAAACCTCTCGCCAACAAATCTCTCTCAAAATACTCTCTACCATTCCCTACAACTTCAAGAAGAAAATAACAAACACACTACCCATTCATCTCTTTTCAAATCCTCCATTAAACCTTAGGTAAAAATCCTACCTATATTCTTTATCACGTTCATACAACTTAGCATGAGCTTAGTATATGTTTCTTAGACTCATATGAGTTAAAGAAGCAACAATATGTTCATGTTTTGTTTTTATTCATGTTCATGTTATGTTTTTACATTATGTTGTTGTTATTATTGTTATTATTATTTTTGCTTTAATCTAACTCTATATAGTATTATGTATATATATTTATTTAGAGCATATAAGCTCATTTGTTATTTATTTATTTTCATGTCTTGCAATTTATTTATTTACTTGTTTTATGCAATTTATTAAGACTAGTCTTTCTAGTCTTAGACTTGTCCATATCAAGTCAAAACAATTTTCTTTCTTTTCTTTTCTTTTCTTTGGGACTAGTCTATTCTTAGTCCCGGGTTGCCTTGATGAAGCTAAGGCTCCTAATACATGACAGGATACCTTGATGAAGCTAAGGTTCCCAATGCTTGACTATTTTATTATGTTTATTTACTTACAAGTATTTCTTTCTATCTTACTATGTATTATATTTACTTTTACATTACTACATAATCATATTCATGCATGATTAGAATGTTGTTGTCTTAGATAAAAATAAAAATGGATTCTTTTTTAAACAAAGGAAAAGTGAACTAGATTTCTTAACAAAGGATTTTTCAACAAAAAGTCTAAATATTGTTTTTAATAAATTCTTTTCAAAAGCTTAAGTAACTTAATCCTAAGTTTTAAAATATTAGTGCCCAAGATTTCTTCAAATAAAAGGAACTCATTTCTTGTAAAAATCAAAACTAAATACTCCATAAAGATAAATTTTTAGCCTTGAACTAAGAGCTCAACTCAACCGTATCTTTTATAAGACTTAAATAGATTCATTATAGACTTTGAAAATCATATATTAAGAAAGTTTCTTCAAAACTTAAATTTTATATTGTATTTCTCTTTTTAAAATTAAAATGAATTTTTGCTAAGATCTAATGTTAACAATTCTTTATTAAGAAAGCTTTTCTTATAAACTTGTCTAAATGAATTATTCTATCACTTGACAAATAGTAAGAATAGAACAAGTTTTTTAAACCAAGATAAAACCAACTCACTATTTTAGAAACCAACTTGGAAAAATAAAATTTGCTAATTAAGTAAAGTTTAAAGGTAAACTTATTTCCTAAAGAAGAGAAAGAATATAAAAATAAGAGGAAAACATATATTTAACACAACTTTAAATATTTGACCACGTCAAAAACTTAAAGGATATTTTGAAAAGCTTATTTTCAATCACTAGAAATAAAGTTATAGATAACTTAAAGAACCGAATTTTTTAAAATGAACTTACTTTTGGAAAGGGAGAAAATGAAATTATAATAGAAAAACATTTACTCATAACAACTCAAATATATTTTTGTTTTCCTTCTAACAATTCAAAAAGGAGAAATTTTCAAAAGTTTTACTTTTTAAAACCATGAGACCAATTGTTTATGAATTATCAATATTGAGACAACACTACAAAAATCATGCATACAATATGAGTGGCTATATATGTTCAAAGGATTTTTCCACTCTATATATATATATCCATATATTTTGCTTAAAGATGTTTGAGTAAAGAAAAGTTTGGAAAGATCACATTTTATGAACTATAAATTCGTAACTATTCTGTACTATAGTATTTTGCAACCCAAATGGCTTTTTATAATAAAAATACCCTTAGAAATGGATAGATCTTTTTGAGTAGGTAGAAAACGATATATTATTTGCATAATTCCGAGTTAAAATGACCAAGTTATGGCCATTTTAAGTTGGAATTACCTTTTATACGAATTTTAACGATCTTATAACATAGTTTTTTAATTACCATAGAATCAATAAGAAATACTCATTATGGGTATTCTTCTTGATTAGGTGATCCCGAGGAGGAGTATTCATACCGAAGGATTATTTTGATTAGTGGATTTACCGATCGACTCATTCGTAAGAAAGATATATCCTCATGGTCGAGTGAGTTTATTTCCTACCTTTTTCGTATTTGGTTATTCTTGTAGCTAGAGGCACTAGAAGTAGGAAAAGATGAAAATGAATTATGTATGATAATATTGGTTGAAAGAATGCTAAGCATACGAGACATGAATCGTTGTTAATTAACTTGTGTTTTACTATTATTATGTTGGAGTGTGTGTAAATTTTGTGATCACCTTTAAATTACTCTAATCATATATTATGAATTATATTAATTGATTCATCCATATCACGTAGTTAGTTTCATCTCATGATCTACTATACTCAATCGGACAAGAGTATAGTAGTCGGGTTTGCAGGAGCCATAAATCTGTGAGATAGGTGATTAGGAGCCTGAAAGAACTATTTTAAGATGGGCGGGTAGGCGCCTGAAATAAACTACATGAGTTGGATTTTAAAGATGGGTTATAAAGAGCCTAAAACACCTAACCCTGAATGGAGGGGTAAATCCATTCAAACCTATGATTTCCAGTAGATCACATGTATTGCTTGATCACTCGCTTGATGCATTCATATGCTTGTTTAATAACTTGTTTGGAATTATTTATATAAGTACGTTGATTCAGGAATATTCTCACTAAACAAGTTATGCTTATACTCCGATAGACCTTTGTTGTACAGGACTTTATCTTTTATGCCAAGGACTTCACATACTCAAATGGGATTATGTTTTAGGCAAGCTTTTGGAAATCTTTTGAAGATCTTAGGTTAAATATCCTATAATATCTTTTGGTATTAGTATTGTTTCCTTGTGTGAAAGACTAAGACGATATTATAATTATTTAGAGATTTATAGGGGAAAAATCCCTAAGATGATGTAAGGATTTTATTCTTGTAATGTTGAAATGAGATGGTTATCTAGAATTCTTGTATGTTGTATTTACTATCTCGAACTATACATCCCACCGGTGTCTCCTATTGTTGTGATAGACTCCTTACGTATGGTGTTGAAAACTTTCACATGACTTCGGGAAGTCATTCTTAAGTTTTACTACCGTATGTGACGGACTGTCACGTTTTAGTACCCTTTGGACTAACAGTTACTTGTTAAGGAAAGTTTAGTATTACTTTTTCTTGATGATAATATTTGTTTTGTTCTTTGTAAATAAGACCTCATCTCTTATTATTCGATCAACACTATGAATCTTGCAATAATGTGAGTACACTCATATATCATAACATAGTACACACAAAATAACAAATAAGAAAAATTACAATAATAAAATCAAGTATTGGGAGTCTTATCTTTATCAAAGCTCTCGGACAAAGAATAAATTCCGTCCCGATTATAGATTAAAACGAAAGCGAAAACAACAATTTAAACAAGTCAACAATATAGTCAAGTATTGTCATGTATGTCATGTACAAAGAATAAATTCCGTCCCTATTATAAATTAAAGCGAATGTAAAAGATAGATATTTAAATATAACAAGAGTAGCAAATAAACAACGACATAAAACAACATAATATAATAAGATAGAAAAGATATCTCCATGAACAAGAACAAAATATGAACATAGTGTTATTTCCATAACATTGAAGTTTTAGGAAACACCACCATGATTACATTAAGTTACATGACATGGTTGAATGAAAGAAATAAGAATATTACCTTAAAGAATTTGTAAGAGAAATGGAGAAGAAAGGTTATAATATTGGTAAAGTAGATTGTGTTTTGTAGAGGATTTGTTTGAAAATGTAAAGAAAGTTTGTTGGTAGTAAAAGAGAGAATTTAGAGAGAGTGTTTGAGAAAGTATTTTGGCATGGTAACTTTGTAAACCCCGGGAATTTTCCACATTAGTACATGACCTTACAATAGATTGTATGAACTAGATAATAGATTTAGATTCTAACTAAAGTCTAAGAATAGATCAATAACTAGAAATTGATTAGATAAAGGATTTAGAATTTGAATAAAGAATTTCTTCAAGATCCGAAACTTGATATACAAATAGATTTAAATAGGAAAATAAATATAGAGGTTAAATGATTGTTTTTATCTCGATAATGATTCGAGATTATAACAACGAGTAGTAATGAGCTTATATTTAGATTTAAATCATAAATTCAAGATTTCTAGTTAAAAATTAAATGCTACTAATAAAAATTCATGACAGGTATTAAAACTAGAGATATATTTATAGTTTAGTCTCTGTATTAAGTCCAATACTAAGTAAATGGTTATTTACGCTTATAGACAGAAAACGATGACCCAAAGATAAACCGATAAGATTATAAATACACAACAAAAATATAAACTGCTGAATTACTCAAAATCTGAACTCCAAACAAATAAACGAATCACGATTGTTCTAAATCGAGTTTTCTTAAGCTATTAAAGCCTGAAACAAAAATTGACCTAATGAGCTTAAGAAATCTTAATCACAGGAGATAAAATTATACGAGTAATTAACTACGTATATATAAAACTAAAAATTGTATTATTTGATAATCTAAGTGTTTTGTATACTTCTATAAACATATTTTTGTACAAAAACTCCCAAACATTAGCTAATTTGTACCCGTATAACTTGTTAAATGATCTTAAAACTAAATTAAAATAATAAACTAATATATGTATATTTGCATTCGGTGCATTTCGGTGGAAAATGGAAGAAGAAAGAGGCGCTGGAATTTGTGATCAATAATTCACCAAATATTTCAACAAAAGTAGCCCAATAACCAATGGAACAATGCCAACTCAACTCCACATTAAATGCAACGAAAATAATAGATCAAACACAGCAAAAATGAGGAGAATTCGAAGGAGAACAGCTGCAAAGTCGTTCTTCTTCTCCTTCTATATATATATGTGTGTGTGTGTGTTGTTTAATAACCTTAATGAAGAAACAAACAAACTACATTACCTCTCAAATTCCCAGAACGAATCTACTCTCAACCAGCAACTAAAACCACTTGGAAACAAAAATCAAACCGAACAAAACATTCAAGATCGGATTAGAGGAAAAACAATACTAAAAACCCTTGAAAACAAGTCCAAAGGTAAGTTGATGAAGTTCAAATGATTTTCTTTCAAATCTAAGCTTTATAACTAACTTCTAATAATCTTAGGAACGTAATAAACACAATCACAAGCCTCGGATTTCATCGGACAAGCTCAAACAAGGTAAAACTCCAAAACCCTAAGTTTTATATCCCTAAGATCGAGATCTAAATATATATGTTTTTAAAAGTGTTCAAACGTGTTTTATGTCCTTATATATGATATATAAACACTTAGAAATAGTTTGAGCATGTTTTAACGTGTAAAATTTAAAGAACACGAATCGACAGAGGAGGAAGATGATGAACAGTACCAACACTGCCTCAAAGCCGGCAGTGTAACCGCTCAACGCCGGCGGCTTACATGGATAGGCTGGCGGCGTAGAGACGGCCTACACTGATCAGAGGCTACGTAAAATAATTTTTCACGTAAAAGTTGAACGTAGCCGGCTACCTGGAGATATATGCCGACGGCGTAGGGCCGGCGTGCGTTGAAAGCTGACAGCTTTCAAAGCCGGTGCAATTGATCTGAAATATTTCGCAAAACTAAGACTACACTAACACCTGGGTTTGAAGGCCGACGGCTTTGAGCCGGTGTACAGCCAAATTTCTTTAACAAAAGCTTATTTTGACCTAAACCGAATATATATATATATATATACAATATATCTACTTAGTATATTATATGTGTATATATATAACCATATAGAATTTATCACTTAGACAAGTAAGTTCAAATAATTAAAATATTTAGATTAATATCTAATTTTCCTAAAACCCTAAGATTAAGAAAAAGATATTTAGTATTAATAAAAATTAGTATTAGTCAAATATTTGTTCTAATTGGATAAAATAGGTAAGAATGGAAATTGAAATAAGCTAAATTTTTGAATAATGTGACTTCTAAAAATAACAAAATAAATATAGGAAATAAATTAAGAGAAACACGACGACACTAAGTAATAATAGATAACTATAATTTTCTACATTGAGATTAGCATAGAATAACTTAAAACTAGTAATAGTCAGTATCAAAATATAATAAAAATCAAGTCTAGGACACCAGCCACGTATATAAATTTAGATATATAATTTGTATTGATGAATACTATATTCATCTTAAATAGGTGATTTTGATACACTAGAGGATCTACCAGTTGATTACTACGACTGAGTCAGTATGAGCAGGTGAGTAATTCAGTCATGTTATACTGTTTGTGCTTGTAAGTAGTTGAATATGTAATACAAAGATAATCAAATGAATGTTTGTTGAAAGTATGTTATGATCTGATTGTATGATTGTTAAGATATCCTTACAAAAGCGATAATGAAATGATTTGATAGTGTGAAGTAGTATAATGATGATTGTGTGTAATGTATGGTCACCGTAAAAATTGATTAAGAATTATTGACTTGACAAAATAATATGATCATGCATTGCATAAATTCCATTATTGCATATATAATGGTATGACAGCCTACTACGTATTAATATTTCGGATCTCTGTTTTCGCTTGGTTGTTCTAATGTGTTAGTTCTTCCAAGGTTCTCTTTGTTCGGGTGGTCCTATGGGAACTAAAAGGCACCGAAGAACGTCGCCCATAGAATCGCTTTGAAATGATTAATACTTAGGGAGGTTCTAAGGGGATTGCAGGAGATGGTCAGTTTAATCAACTATATTCAAAGTGATAACCTTAAAACGAGAAATCGTTAATTCTCCTATGTACTTATTCTCTCCTAGGCAGGTGGGTCGTTGAGTACTGGTTATTCAACCCATTAAAAAGAGGGCGTAAATCCTTTTCCTGTTTGGATTCTAGATCATCCAAACTTGTATCTGTGCATATGGTTGAGTGCTTGCATTGCAGATGATTGCTAATAACTTGTGTGATGTATGATATGTCTGGTTATTCACTGAGCTGTGGTTTCGCTCATACTCCTACAGTCTTTTCAAGTTTACTTTACGATCTTTGTTAGTCACTTCCAGGAGTATGACTCTGGTAGGAGCTTAGGAGCTGGAAGTCTATGGTTATATTTTAGTTTAATGGTTATGTACTATTAGAATAAATTGTTTAGTGTGTTTCAGAAAAACTACATGGTTTGTAATGGTTTTGTAATGTTTATTCACTAAGTAATTTCTTTCATATATTTTTTATTTCTTATCAAGCAACTAAAAAGATCCTGTTGTTTTGAAAACCTGTCATGCTTTGAAGGTAATCTAGTGATAGTATTCAAGTGTAACTTGTTTACTACTACTAGGGTACCCTCGGGGCGTGACAGAATTTAGTTGGTATCAGAGCATGGTTGCTAGAATAAGAAAGATAAATATGTGAAAGAATTGCATTTAGTGAACGTAGTAAGTTAGATTTAGTTAGCACTCTTTAGTAGTAGTTGGGTAGTTATGGGTAGAATTATACTGCACAATTAGGAATAAAATATGTGTGATTATTATTAATCATGCAAATTTTGTTGTGTGCAGACTAATCCTATTACGTGTCATATTAGATGGGAGATCTTTAGTATGCAGGAAGAGGAGACGTTGATAGATTATAGGCGCAGATTACGAGTTTTGGTAGATGATTTGTATTTGTGCAGGATTACTAAGACCTTGGATGAGATTCTCAGTACCTAGAAGCGCGGATTACTGCCTTTGTTTAAAGGTTGGTAGTCCTGATGGAGCGGGCTTTTCCAGATAATGGATCAGCTATAGAGACGCTTTACAAATTTAAGAGACTGGTGATCCAGAAAGGAGGTGGTCTGGAGATTGACAATATATCATTTATAGTCTCATCCAAATCAGTGAGACCAGAGCCTCCAAATTTTAGAGTCTGTGTAGATATTGGGAGATGAGCAGTTTATGCTCATGATGTTAGATAGGATCATACCCTGGTTAGGGGTGATGCAGCCTATGATGATGACTTAATGCTTGCTCGGGTCAGCAGATGCAGTCATTCCAGACGCATTTTGATGAGGAAACTACCTATTATCCCTGAGATAGCAAGTGATTTTCAGCGTCCTACTTCTGTACAGGAACGAGTAGTACAGGAGTCAGTTCAGACCACTGTTCATACAAGAAGTATAACAACTAAGCTGCTGGATGAGAAAGAAGGTAAGAGAAGAAGGATTGAGGCAGAGAAGTATGTCTCTGATTTTAATTATGCTAGATGGATTGGATCAGCACATGGAGGATGGATTGAGAGGGATATACCATCTAGTGCTGAGGGTGAGCTGAGACCTGCACCCAGAGGCATTAGGGTGATGGATACCGAGTTGAATTTAGCACCTCCAGGAGATAGAGATGCTATGATTGAGATTTGTGATAGCAGTTCAGAGGGAGAGGATGATTACCCTCATTTAGGCCCTCAGGAGAAGGGCAAGGGTCGTCTTTACCCCAGTCCATGAGTCTGCTTTAGTATATGATGATAATGATGTACTGTCTACTTATGATGACATGACATGACGATATTAGTAGACTTTTGATGACATGCATATGTATTATTTTGAATGACTATAGTAGAAAAACTAGATTTAGTGTTAGTGCCATTTTTGAAATGTACATAATGCATTAACCACGAGAAGCTTGATGTATTTTGGATATGTATATATATGTGCCATATATATATGAATGACTTTGATAACTTTTTGGTAAGTATGAGTTACGATCTAATCTAAATAATCTGTTTAATGATTAATAGAATGCCAAGAGGAAGAAATAAAAGTAGAAATGCTCGAATTTCTAGAGATCCACCAATAAATGCTCCTGCAACATCCCAAAACTGAATTGAGGATGTTTTACAAAGTCTTCAACAACAAAATGTCTTGATTTTGCAAGCTTTGCAAAATATGCAAGCAACAAATGTAGCACCACCTGTTGGAGCACCAGCAATGACTCCACCAATCCCCAGAGGGAATGAAAGATGTACTCCACTGGTTCAATTTCAGGAAAATGGACAAGTGAACCTAAATGAATCTGCTGCAGAGGTGCGAGGACCGCCTCGATATGGGCAAGAATTGCCACCACCACCACCTTTACGTCCTCAGAGGAATTTGTTGCCAGAATTCATTAAGTGCAACAGATACTTTGAAGGACTACCGGGAAAGCCAGAAGAAGCTGAAGACTGGCTAGCTCAGATTGAGCGATCCCTTGATGTTTTCCAAGTACTTGAAGCTTTGAAAGTGTCATATGGGACTTATTTATTAAGGTTGAGAGCAAGGATATGGTGGAATTCTAAACAAAGAAGTTTGTCACAACCGATTACTTGGGAAGTATTCAGACAGGAATTTTTAAAGGAATATTTTCCGAATAATCTAAAAGCAAAGTATAGTACTGACCTGATGAATTTGACCCAAGGAGCTAAGACCATTGATGAATATGAACATGAATTTAATAGGTTGTTACAATTTGCTCCAGATGCTTATCGGGACAGTGATGATCTTAAGAGACAGACTTTCATGGCTGGATTAGAACCCCATTTTCAAAGAAGACTTGTTGAATTTGAAGTTGATAACTTTGCAGCTATGTTGGAAAAAGCTCGAATTATTGAACGAGCAAGGAAGTATGAAATTGAGAGGTATAAGAAGAAAGGAACTATGTTCGGGAAGAGAATGTATGACGGTTCCATGGCAAGTTCTGTACCTAAGAAGATTAAATTCTTCAAACCTTTCAATGTGAACAAAGGAGGAGTAATGGGGAAGAATAATGTTACATATTGGAAATGTAAAGGTTCTCATTACCCAAGGAATTGTCCACAATTATAGAACAAATGTTACTATTGTGGAGAAAGTGGGCATATAGTAAACGATTGTCCAAAAAAAAACTGCAACTTATTACGTATGTAACAAGGTTGGGCACATAGCCACCAACTGTCCACAGAAAGCAAGTGCAGTAGCTGGATCTTCACAACCTAAAGGAGTGATTGGAGTCTCAGGATCAAAAAATAGAAATGCCAACAAATCCAGTACGACAGCTCGAGTTTTTGCCATGTATGGAAATCCAGTAGAGAATGTGGAGATAGAGGAAGAAGATGAAGAAAATATTTGGGAGGAAGTTGATCCTGAAGAATATGGACTCATTGCAGGTATGTAATTACATATTTGTTTATTTAAAGATAATAGTCACAATCACAAGTAGATGAGCAATAGAAGTCCTTATGAATTGAAAATAACATGAACTTAATAATTGATACATAGGATCAATCCAAGTAGGAGATCAAATTGCGTATGCTTTGTTTGACACGGGAGCAACGCATTCTTTCATAAATACTGGATTAGCAAGGCGTATAAGATTACCAATTGAAAGCATGAGTAAAGGATTGAGAGTTACTACGCCAACTGGAAACTTAGTAGTAACACGGGAGATGATAAAGAGTTGTCCACTAAAAATTGGGAATCAAGAATCAGTTGCTGATTTTATTATGATAGAGATGCAAAATTATGATATTATCTTGGGTATGGTTTGGTTAACTGCTATAAAAGCAAGAGTTAATTGCCATCTCAAAATAGTATCTTTTGTCAATAATCAAGGGGAAAGAAAAGAGTATAGAGGTGAGATACTCAAAGAAGTCGGGAATAGAATAACAGCAATTGAGGTGGAAAGTGAGGAAGATATGGAGTTAAACGGGTGTATTCTTGGAACAACTGAGGGTGAATCCAAAGAATTGGATATCAATACTATCCGAATAGTGAGTGAATACTCAGATGTATTTCCAGATGAATTACTAGGATTACCCCCACACAGAAAAGTGGGATTTTCAATTGATTTGATACCTGGAACTGAACCAGTATCAAAAGCTCCGTATCGTATGGCACTTATGGAATTAAAATAACTAAAGGTGCAATTACAGGAATTGTTAGATAAAGGATTTATCGGACCTAGTGTTTCACCTTGGGGAGCACCAGTATTGTTTGTGAAGAAGAAAGATGGTTCAATGAGACTCTGTATTGATTATAGGGAATTAAACAGAGTAACTATCAAGAATAAATATCCTTTACCCAAGATTGATGATCTTTTTGATCAGTTGAGAGGAGCAAAGGTATTTTCTCGAATTGATTTAAAGTCAGGATATCATCAAATCGGAATTAAAGCAGAGGATGTACCAAAGACTGCATTCCGAACTAGGTATGGTCATTATGAATTTTTGGTCATGCCATTTGGATTAACTAATGCACCTGCAGTTTTCATGGATCTAATGAATCGTATCTTTAAACCTTTGCTGGATATATGTATAACTGTTTTCATAGATGATATGCTCGTATATTCGTCTACTGAAGAACAACATGATGAGAACTTGAGAAGTGTGTTACAGATATTGAGAGACAATAAGTTGTATGCCAAATTGTCTAAATGCGAATTTTGGCTTAGAAGTATATCATTCCTTGGACATATTGTTTCTGGAGAAGGAATATCGGTTGATCTTGCAAAATTTAAAGCTATTGTGGAATGGAAAAGACTTGAAACTGTTACTGAAGTTAGAAGTTTCTTGGGATTAGCAGGATATTATCGGAAATTTGTGAAGGATTTCTCAAAGATTGCAAGACCTTTGACTCAATTAACCCGGAAGAATGAGAAATTCGAGTGGAATGATCAACGTGAGCAAAGTTTCCAAGAATTGAAGAAAAGGTTAATATCAGCACCAATCTTGGTTTTGCCCAATGACAAGGATTTATATACTGTCTATAGTGATGTATCTAGAAATGGATTGGGATGTGTGTTAATGCAAAATGGAAAAGTAATAGCATATGCTTCTAGACAATTAAAACCGCATGAGATGAATTACCCCACTCATGATCTAGAATTAGCTGCTATTGTTTTTGCACTTAAGATTTGACGTCACTACTTGTATGGATAGAAATGTGAAATATATACAGATCACACACAAAAGAGTTGAACATAAGACAAAGACGATGGTTAGAATTGATTAAAGATTATGATCTTACCATTAATTACCATCCTGGTAAAGTTGTTGATTCTCTAAATATCTAAAGTTTTGATGATAACAAAATACTCAATGAACTAACTACTCTATTAGTGTGTAGAATTATATTCATAATTTTATATAGAATATTGGTAAAGTTGTTGAACAAATAAGGTTGAGTGATATTAAGTCTTGGACATAAACAAGTTAGACAAGAATTGTTATACGATATGAGGATTTCGGATGATGTTTAAGGTACACAGAATGTTTTTTAGAAGGATACTTAAAGTATAAAACAATCCCAGAAACACATAATCTTTCACAGAACCTTTGGGAGAAACTCAAAGCAACAATTCTGAATTGAAGTTAGTTTCCAGAAACACAGAAGTTTTTACAAAACTTTTTCAAGAAACTTCAGTAGTAATCTGAGTTAAAGATGGTTATTTTTATCTTCTCAAACAAGATCTACGTTTATTTATGAAAAAGATCAATAGTTTTGAAGGCTTAGCTCCGAGATAATAAGTATATTCGGACAGTATACTTATTAGTTCCACTAAAGTTGGATTATCCTAGGGGATTAAATAAATTATCGGATTGATTATTTTTTTATCAAAGAAGTTTTCTGGAAATAAAAAATAGAAGCTACAGTTGATTAACGATGGAACGATTTGAAGTTAGAACAGTTATGTTTTCTGATTTTTCTCAAGATAGAAACAAATTCAAGTTGGATAATTTTAAGAAAATCAAAATAAGAATAATGTTATCCTTAAGTAGATAACACACGAAGATCACGTTGAAGACCGTGATATCAGCAATCAGCAATAGTTTTCCATATTTATCTTCAAGATCAACTTTATCAAAAGTTTTCAAACAGAAAACAAGTGGATCATCTTAGATCACGAAATTCAAGCAGATCTTATCTATTTTGCCTATCAAGAATTCAAATTCAAATATGGAACCAAAGAAAACAAGAAGAATTCTCTCTTGAAGAATATCAGCAGCGGTTGATAAATCAAATAAAGGATAAGAAGGAACAGATTTTATCCGAGATTTGTGCGATATTTATCTTATCTTGAGCGCAACAATTTTTTACCGAAGGATATGAGATGCGAGCAGAGATAAAAAAAGAAGGATACGCAGAACTTGAGAAGGGTTTTAAGAAAAACAAAAACTAAGAGTTGTTGGACTTTGACCGAGAAATATTAAGAGTTGAAAAAGGACACTTTCTTTACTATTTCTACGTGCAGAATTGTAGCAATCATTATTGCAATCTTTACATTTGTTTTTTAGTTAATTGAAGCAACTTGTTGTTGTCTTCAAGTGAATTAGTTCAATTTCTAGTTTAGACTCTGTAGATCGATTGAAGCTAGAAGATAGCTGTGAGAATCGAGCAGAGAGAATTGTACAAGCTAGTAATTGTTTTTATTGGATATAGTGGAACAAAACCCGAAGGATATCGGGGTCCCGCTTGGAGCTGGAAGAGTGGACTGACGCACAAGGTGGAACCACTATAAATATCTGCCTGATCTTCTTATCCCTTCTCTAATTATATTTCCATAGTTTATGTTATTGCTGTTTAATTATTCATATTGTTCTCTTAACTTAAAATCAAAGGGGATTGTTTTTAAAAAGCAAAAATTTTAATTTTCTGAAATAATCAATTCAACCCCCCTTCTTGATTATTTTCAGGACCAACAATTGGTATCAGAGCAGGACTCTTTTTAAATTGAGTGATCCAAAAAAATGACTGAGAACAATATTGCAATTAATAGAGCTCCATATTTTGATGGTTCAAATTATCTTTATTGGAAAATGCGAATGACAACTTATATCAAAGCTAATGATTATGCTTCTTGGCAGGTGATCCAATTTGGAGACAACCCAATAGCAATATCGGATGATGCGAGTTTCATAGATGAAGAGCTAAAGTTGATTGAGAAGAACAATAAGGCTAAGAATCTCTTACTCACAACCATAGCTCCTTCTGAATTTTATCTAATTTCCTCCTGTGAATCAACAAAAGAAATATGGGATACTCTTTCAAAAACTTATGAAGGAACAAACACAATTAAGGAAACAAAAATCAATTCATTACTTCAACGTTATGAATTATTTAAAATTAAGTCTGATGAGAAAATTAAAGATGCTTTTAATAGATTCACTGCTATTACTAATGAACTAACCTCACTTGGAAAGAAATTAGATGATTCTGATCTTGTCAGGAAAATGCTTCGAATTTTGCCTAAATCGTGGGATGCCAAAAAGACAGCCATAGAAGAAGCTCAAGATTTAAATAAGCTGACACTTAGTCAGTTAAGGGAAAAGCTGATGGCATACGAGTCACATCATGATACAACTGAAGAACCAAAAATAGTTCAAAGGCAATAGCTTTCAAAGCCAAAAGAGTTGTTGAATCTGATTCAGAAGAGGATAGTGATGACGAAAATATTAACATGCTTACAAGGAGATTCAACAAATTCTTGAAGAAAAAGAAAGGTAAAAAGTTCAAAAGTTTCAATAGATCTAACAAATTTGATGCAGGAAAAAGCTATAAGGACAAAGAAGAAAAGAAAGAGAAGAAAGAAATTGTGTGCTATGAATGTAAAAAACCGGGACATATTAAATATGAGTGCCCTGTTTTAATCAAAAAGATTGAAAAGTTCAAGAAGAAAAGTCGAGCAATGATGCAACTTGGAGCGATTTGGATGAGTCAGAAGCTGAACCAGAAGTTATAAGTGATAATGAAGAAGAAGCAAACTCTGTCTCATGGCTACTTCTGAGGTAACTTCTGAAACTGATGATGAATCAATTGAAGATGATATGATTGCTGAAATGGAAAAACTTTTAAAAGCTCTTAAGAAAGCTGATTTAAAAATTGCTAAATTTGATAATGAGATAAAATCATTAAAGAATGAAAAAGACGCATTAAAGCAAACCAATTCCTTGCTTGCGATGAAAATGATATCTTGAAGAGTGAAAATGAAAAGTTTTTTAAGGATAATGAAAAGCTAAGAAAAGATAATAACTTGCTAAAAGATGAAACAAGTGTTTTGAAAGTAAAAATTGATGAATTATCGAATTCAATAAAGAATACGTTCAATAAGTTCAATGAAAGTGATGAAAAGCTAAAAATGTTGATTTCATCACAAAGATTGTTGTGAAAAGCATGGTTTAGGTTATAATTATGGTTTAAATTCAAATACATCTAAGAAAACTATATTTGTGAGAGCCAAACCAATTGTAAATGCGGAATCAAGTGTTAAAAAGATTGATTATAAAGCAATACGTGGAAAAGAAAAGTACGTTCAAAAATCCAGAATGAATTCCAGAAGCGATTTTGAAAGAAAACATTCTTATGGAAATCATATGAGAGATATTCCAGAAGCTATTACAGAAGTTATCCGAGACAAAATAGTTGGAGACAGGTAAACAACAGGTATTGGAATAATAATAATAACACATATACATGTTTCTGTTGTAATAAGATTGGTCACATAGAAAAGTATTGTTATTATAAAAGAAACAAGCTCAGTATTCAGCAAGTAAAACAAAGGGATGAAACGAGCTTGTCTTTCAAAGGACCCAAACTTGTTTGGGTTCCTAAAAAGGTTTAACCCTTTTATTTTTGCAGGAACATGAAGCTAAAATCAATGGAACATGGTATCTTGATAGTGGATGTTCCCGACATATGACAGGAAATGCTTCATTGTTCAATAGCATAACATGGGAAGAAAAAGGATATGTAAAATTTGGAGATGACAGTAGAGGTAAAATTATTGCAACTGGAAATATTGGTATGTCACCTCATACTATAGAAAATGTTTATTTAGTAAAAGGCTTGAAACATAACTTATTGAGTATCAGTCAGTTATGTGATAAAGGATATAAAATGGTTTTTGAAAAAGATAAATGCTTTGCATTTAGCGAAAATGGTATAAAATTATTTGAAGGTTTTAGAAAAAAATATATATTTGATAAGACCTAATAAAATGGAGGATGCATGTTGCTTGTTATCTATGAATGATCAGATCTTTGTTTGGCATAAACGTTTAGGACATGTTAATTTTAATCAATTAGAAAAATTATCAAAAAAGAATATAATAAGAGGTTTACCTAAAATAAGTATTAAACAGGATGTGAAATGTGATACATGTTTAAAAAATAAAATGGTATCTGTTACTCATAAAAGTAAAAATGTGATAACCACTAGAAGACCTCTTGAGTTGTTGCATCTTGATTTGTTTGGGCCTACTAGAACTCTTAGTATGGGTGGATGTAAATATGGATTTGTTGTTGTAGATGACTATTCGAGATATACTTGGGTTATGTTCTTAAGACATAAAAAGGATACATTTGATTCCTTTCAAAAATTTGCAAAACAAATACAAAATGAAAAAGGAGTTTCCATAATTAGTTTACGAACTGATCATGGAACAGAGTTTCAAAATTCAGATTTTATAAATTTTTGTGAAGAACATGGGATATCTCATAACTTCTCAGCTCCATATACACCTCAACAAAATGGAGTTGTAGAACGCAAAAATAGAACTATACAAGAAATGACTAGATCTATGTTAAATGAAAGTGGTGTTGCTGAGTATTTTTGGGCAGAAGCTGTGTCTACAGCTTGCTATATTATCAATCGAGTATATATTCGGCCCATGACAACAAAGACCGCTTATGAATTGTTTCGAGGTAAGAAACCTACTGTTTCATATTTTCATGCTTTTGGATCTAAATGTTTTGTAAAAAGGAATGTTCACAATCTTGGTAAGTTTGATGAAAGATCTGAAGAGGCAATATTTTTAGGATATTCTTTAAATAGTCGTGCTTATCGTGTATAAACAAATCCTCAAAAATTGTTGAAGAATCAATTAATGTTAAGTTTGTTGAAGATACAAAAGATGATGAGTCAGATGAAGAAAAGGATCTCAATCCTAAAACAGAACCTAGTACAGAACCTATATCTGAAGTATCTAACCTTCCGGAAAAGAAGACAGAAGCAAGAACAGAAGGTAGTTCAGAAATTGTAAGATCTGAACCAGAAACTTCTAAAGGTTGGAAATACAAGTCTGCTCATCCATCTGAACAAATAATTGGTAATATACAAACTGGTGTCCAAACACGAGGTAAGTTACAAGAGTTTGAAAATCATTTTGCTATGTTATCTGAAATTGAACCTAATAATATTGAAGAAGCTTTAAATGATAATAGTTGGATTGATGCCATGCAAGAGGAATTAAATCAATTTCAAAGAAACAATGTATGGAATCTTGTACCTAAACCTGAAGGAAAATCTGTAATTGGAACTAAGTGGGTATTTAAAAACAAATTAGATGAAAACGGAAAAATAAGTAGGAATAAAGCAAGATTAGTAGCTAAAGGATATTCACAAGAAGAAGGAATTGACTTTGATGAAACATATGCACCTGTAGCTAGATTAGAAGCAATTAGTTTAATGCTTGCATATGCATGATTCAAAAATTTTAAAGTTTTTCAAATGGATGTAAAAAGTGCATTCTTAAATGGATTTATAAAAGAAGAAGTATATGTTGAACAACCCCCTGGTTTTGAAGATCCTATTAAACCAAATTATGTCTTTAAATTAAATAAAGCTTTGTATGGTTTAAAACAAGCTCGAAGGGCTTGGTATGAAAGATTAAGTCTGTTTTTAATTTCAAAAGGTTTTCAAAGAGGAACAGTTTACACAACATTGTTCTTAAAAACTTATGAACAAGATATTTTGGTTGTGCAAATATATGTAGATGATATTATATTTGGTTCTACTAATGAAATATACTGTCAAGATTTTGCAAAGAATATGCAGGCAGAATTTGAAATGTCAATGATGGGAGAGTTGACATTCTTTCTTGGGCTACAAATAAAACAAACAAAAGAAGGAATTTTCATACATCAAGAAAAATATACTAAACAAATTCTGAAGAAATTTGGGTATGAAGGATGTAAAGAAGCTGCAACTCCCATGAGTGCTGCAACTCCCATGAGTACTTCAACAATGTTAGATTCTGATTCTAATGAGAAAAAGGTAAATGAAAAGTTATATAGAAGTCTCATTGGCTCTTTATTCTATTTAACTGCATCTAGACCTGATATTCTCTTTAGTGTGTGTTTATGTGCTAGATTTCAAAGTGCACCAACAAAAACACATTTGACAGCTGTTAAAAGAATTTTCAAGTACTTGATAAATACCTCAAAATTGGGCATTTGGTATCCCAAAAATCAAAATTTTGATTTAATAGGATACTCAGATGCAGATTATGCTGGTTGTAAAATTGATAAAAAAGGCACATCTGGTACTTGTCAATTTTTAGGTGACAAATTAGTTTCCTGGTCTTCTAAGAAACAAAATTATGTTGCCTTATCTACAGCTGAAGCAAAATATGTTTCTATTGGTAATTGTTGTGCACAAATGCTTTGGATAAAACAACAGTTAAAAGATTATGGCTTATTTTTCAAAAATATACCTATTAAATGTGATAATACAAGTGCAATTAATCTAACAAAAAATCCAGTGCATCATTCTAGATCTAAGCACATTGAAATTCGACATCATTTTATTCGTGATCATGTAATTAATGGTAATATTGTTGTTGAATTTGTACCATCAGATATGCAATTAGCTGATATTTTTACAAAACCGCTTGAAAAATTGAATTTTGAATTTATAAGGAATGAAATTGGAATTTGTAATCCTTTTTATTGAAAATGATAATCATAATAAATTAGTATCTTAAAGTTTACTCACTGACAAATGATAATCGAAGATTCTCAATAAAAAGAAAGAGGAAGACATTAATTGTTCGCAACTTTCAATACGGGAACTCGTAATTTTTTTTTGCGCTCAATGTTCTGTCTTTTCGTCTTCTCAATACTCTGTCTTCTTAAGTGTCACCCTCGCTTTGGCTCTTCATAATTTCTCTTTTTCATTTCAAGAAAACCCTAAGAAATCCTTACAGCGAACTCTCTGTTCAACATGGCTCCTCGCAAATCTCAACGTATCACCAACAAAAAATTCAAAACCGTGACATCCAAAGATCCTATCTCTATTCAAGATACCCAATCCTCTGATTCTCAACAAACCCTCTCTCAATCAGTTTCATCATCCAGGGTTCGTGAAGAATGAACTAAAAACAAACAAGAATCTGGACAGTGTCACGCCCCGAAGGGTACCCTAAACGTGGCAATCCGCCGTACACAATATTAAAGCCTAAGAATGACCACCTCAGTCACGCGAAGGCTTCCATACTATGTACAAGGCGTCTAATACATAAAGGAGACAAATCGGAATGATACATTTTATGTTGATACAATTGAGTAACAATGTAAAGGAAATACAATCCACTATACTCCAAATACAAAACACTATACTTCAAAATACAGTTCATCAAACTTCAATTACTTTCATCCCAAGACTTCACTACATAAAACTATTACAAGGCGAATCGTAAAACTTAGCCAAAACTTCAAGCATTCTTATATCTTGTCGGAATCCCGAAGTCATTCTCGACTTCAACCATCTCGGTCCCCACTTAGCACTTCTTGGAATAACCTGCTCATTTAAACAACTATTGGGTTATAAGCTACACTAGCTTAGTGAGAATTCCCTTAATTCCGTACCATAACAAACAAGTTATTAATCAATCATATGCTATGCATGAACAAACACGTGAGCAAGCAATTATGCATGGGTAACCGGAACCCACACACAGAACGGATTTACGCCCTCCGTATCTTGGGTTAGGAATGGTATTGAGTCTACATGACCGCTGCTAGTCCCCAAGCCCTGGCTCTTAGCACTCGACTCGGCTAGGCTCATACAAGGATGCATCCACATGCGCCTTAGTACCCTAGAATGAGCTCTGATACCGGGTCTCATTACTCAAACGAGTCCTTGGACCATACCGATCGACCTGCGTAGGAGTAGCACGCTACCAAATGCAATATGTCTGATGCGATGCATGATCAATTTACTTTTTGCTTAGGTCAAAATATTTATACATTCTTTAGAGTGACCAGGCAATATCATACACATAAATAATATGAACCATGCAGTTATCCAATCAAATCGTGGTTTCGATATGCTTTAGTATTCCTTGGCATACATTCATCACAGTCTCATCATATATCCCATCCCCATTCATATCGATTTTATCTTGTTCCTAAAATTCTAATGCGACTAATTACAAGCACAATCAAGGTAACAAAACAGGAGAAAACTCACTCGGCCATTGGATCACCGGTCTTCTAGAAATAATAATCCGGTGGTAGGGAATCGTCGAACTCGGGATAACCTAAAAAGGAAGAAATACTCTAATAAGTATTTCAACTCAAACTAATCCAACGACTTCATACGAACTTATCAAATTGGTAATTCGCGTCCTAAGCGGGAATTCCAACTTAAAACGGCCATAACTTGGTCATTTTAACTCGGAATCTCGTAAATTTTATATCGATTTCTATCTACTTCGGAAGAGCTTTCTAAATACGAAGTTTAAATCAAGTTTTGAAAATACCTAAGCCTCGGAATTGAGGGATCAGATCTGTACAGCGGGTTTGTCAATTCCAAAAATGCGGTTTTCACGAATGCATTTGAGATTCCTAAGTGTAATATGATGCTAAATGCAATGGTAACGATTTTCCCTATCATGAATGTCATGATGTGAACCTTAAGGAGTCTATGTTCTTATAACTTTTTAGATTTAACGATTTTTAGAAAACAAACTTTCCTTAGAAACCATTTCCTCTCGATGTTTAGTAAGTGAGTTTTCTACACTTGACCACATCTACATTTTACATGGATTTCCTTTAGAAAAACTCTACTTTATTTAAAGAAATTTTGACCGTTATATTAGTTATATCCTAAGGCCTTTATTTCTTTAATAAAATTCACATTTATAAACTTTTAAGTGGGTCTTTTACTATGGGGTTTCCAAAAATCCGAATTTACAAAAGTTCATTTTCAAGTTGATTCCTTTAGGAAAAATATTTTGTACGTAATACTTTAAGTATTTATTATATCTATATCCTAAAGACTTCATTTATTTAAGAAAATATCATTTTTGAAGTTGGAAAAATAGTGTTTTCTAACCCTACATCCATTATTACGAATTTGGTTTTCATAACTTTTAACTCAAAACTCCTATGGACTTCATTTCTTGTTTCCAACATTTTCTTTAGTAAAAACTCCTTTAGACTCATGAAAAATACTACTAAACATTTTCTATTACCCATAGGCTTCATTTCTCTTATGAAATACATGTTTAGAAGTTGATAAAAGTGTTTTTATCCTAGGTTTCCAAAGTCATCCGAATTTACACAAGTTCATATCTTGAAAAGTGTTTTCCTTCTTAAGATTACGAGATTTTAATTTCTAATTTGTTATTTTGTTTCTTGAATTCTTCCTTCTTAAGATTACGAGATTTTAATTTCTAACTCGTTCTATGATTCTTGGGAGTTTGATTTGATCGTTAGGGCTTTATTGTGATTTCCGTCTCTTAGGATTATTAGTCTGGTCGTTTGGGGAATTTCCAAAGTCTATATTTTATTATTGGCAGATAAAGTTTTCTTAATCGTGCCAAAGCCTATTATGGAATTGGCCTTTGGTGATTTCCTGATCCTTCAAATTGTCATGTTATGGATTAATTTGCTTTTTAGCAAATTATCACTGTGTTTTATTTTTATCCCGATTTTTATGAATTATAGATTAGGTGACAATTTATCTTACGTAATGGTTTTTGGACTTAAGGACTTTTGTAGTCCTTATTTTATTTTTAGATTTTCTCAAGATTAATGAATTTTACTTTCGTTATATTTAGGACTCGTTCAAATTCGGTTTTAATTTGGAGTGATTTTTAGGTTTATTTTCGAAGTTCATTTTGGAATTATTTACTGAAATTTTCCGGGGCTTACATCCTCCCCACCTTAAAGAAAGTTTTGTCCGCAAAACTTGTTACGTGTATATCGTTTATCGAGAGAAGATTGTGAATCTCGAGTTACATTTCTAGCACCGGTTTATGCTTTGATTTGTATCATTTCTAAATTTTGCATGAGATATTTTACAAATATAGCACATACAAATTAATAAGATTTGGCTTAGCGATTCCAACCTTCACTTACGACTCTTTTGGAAAACGACACGGACTTGACTCGAGACCACAGACGACTCGACTCGACCGACACTAGACGACTCATGACAACACGACCTTTCATGACTCGATTACTTTGACCAACGAAGGTTGTGGATTCGCTTCTCCATTCTTATGTAGCTGTATATACAATATTGTGCTCTGTGATCAATATTCTTTTAAATAATTAAAGTCATCGTGATCATCTTGATGGGGTTGAAATCAAGAATCTCATTGCTTTATTGTATATTGTTACTTGTGAAGATTTACGGAGTTTGGTAATTGAATTTGATTTTTGAAATTTTAACTTTTATGTAACGATCGTCGTAGATTTTCGATCTTTCAAAGTTCTTTATTTACAAGAAGTGTATTGAGTGTCTTGGAATTCGTTAAATTAATCGAGTTTTTGTTTTAGTTTCCATATTGGCTCATTCTAACTTTTAATGGTCTCGGGCTTTCCTATTTTTAGTCTAGCCATGTAATCCGAAGGTATTTCTAACAACCTATCTCTTTGATTCTATTGGCAGGAAAGAATATGCGGTATTCTAAGGGTATAGCGCTAACCTGGTATCGAGTTGCATCTTTGATCCTCGCTTCCTTCCATGGTAAAGGACTCCAGCTCTCATCACTAGCTCTTCATACTCCATATGTGTGAGGGTTGTGGACTAGATTTCCGGATGTAGATGTCCTTGAAGAACCTCGATTCCTTTTTCCTTTGTTGCTTTTATTCCTGTTATATCTCTTCCTCTTCTTCCTAGGTAGCTCCACGAAGCAACATGCAGATTATCCCGTTCAGGGCATGTTTGAGCTAAATGTCCCGCTT
The DNA here is from genome assembly GCA_024138025.1 of Combretum micranthum. NCBI lineage: Eukaryota > Viridiplantae > Streptophyta > Magnoliopsida > Myrtales > Combretaceae > Combretum > Combretum micranthum. The sequence continues at coordinate 34,276 of JAMXBD010004734.1, forward strand.
TTGTGCAAAGAGAGCATGCGTTGGTCGTCTTTTGGGACACTTCTCAACTTTGTGACTGGGGTCCCCACAGAGGTAACACTTGGATTGAAGTGTGGACACTGAATAGGGTAATGCTCTCTCTTACATCTCCAACATTGTATCTTATCCAAATTATGTCTTCTTCCTTGTTTGGGTCATCATCCAAGGGAAGTGTTCTGACATTTTGACTCGGGGTCATTGCAACATAGAACTCCATTTCCTTATTACTTCTTTCTTGCCTCCTCCTTTGAGCATTTTCTATTATCCGTGCTCTTTCTAGCAATCCTTGATAACTCCTGATATCCAATTCTTCCAATCGAGTCGAAGGTCTTCTTTTAAACCATTCAGAAACACTTCTCTTTTGAGTTCCTCACTTTGCTTATATGATTCTGGAGCATATTGCAGCAATCTACTGAACTCGGTTTCGTACTGTTCCACACTACGATCTCCTTGTGAGATATTAAGAAAATCTGAACTGTACTGGACTCTTAAGCTCATGGGAAATATTTTTCAAAAACTCATATTTAAACATCTCCCATGTAACTGGAGGCGTCAACTCTCTTTCCTTAGAGTCCCACCATACTCGGGCATGTAAGCGGAGCATAAAGGTTCCATAATTGACTCTCAGATGGTGTGGTACTTCAAAACATTAAGGGACCTCTCAATGTGTGCCAACCAATCCTCTGCCTCATCTGGTTTTCCAAAAACTCCGTCGAAATACTCGTTACACTTTATGAAGCATGGTAAGAGGCTTTGGTGGTATTGAGGTGATGGGGGTTCATCTTGCGTCGTTTCTTGCTCATATCTCACAGGTGTAGACGTTGAACTGACTTGAGTCTGTTGCATGTAGCCTCCTGTCTGACTAGTAAGCCGTTCAATCTCTATTGAGGCATTTCCCTTGGTTAGGTGGTTCGGGTATCGCTTGGTTCTCGGGTCCTAAAGGAGTCATGACGGGTTCTTGTTGTGGTTGGGTATATCTCCTACAATTTTATTAAGCTCAGGTGAAAATTCTAAATCTTTTATTACGTCTTAAGGCGGTAAAAGAAGCTTAAAGAACTTATCGGAAATACAGAACACGGAAATGCGGAAATAAAAACATATGTAAGAAATATTGAAATTCTACTGAAATCAAAATCGATAACAAAACTTCATAATATTCAAAAAATACATGAAATCAAGAGAAGATGTAAATCTTTCATTACAAAAGTTCAAAGAAAGGATGCAAAAACATGCATTGGAACTAATTCATGAACTAGATGATAAAGCACAAAATCGGTTTACATTTTCAAAACATCTTTGTTCTTTTCAAAAAGTTATTGCTCCTAACGCTCAACACGAGAGATCTATTGATATTTCTAGGAGACTGACTTCTTCCAAGCAAGGGCAGCTGTCCAGCTGTTAATTCTTGTGGGGGCATCTACTCGCCTGGTGTCCCGGCTGTTTGCAGATGAAGCACTTTAGGGTTTTCTTTCCTGGACAGTCCACAACCTTATGCTCGGGATCTCCACAGAAGTAACACTTGTGCTTCAGTTGTGGACACTGTTTAGATAATGACTTTCCTTGCACTTCCAACAATTGATCTTACGCCTCTTAAAAGGTTCATTCTTAACTGTTAGGCTAGTTGTCTTATACCTTCTGACTTTGGAGCTTGGACTAGCCATAACAGAAGGAGTCTCAATTCCTTGCATTGTCACTTGGTGGGGTCCTTCCACCTGAACCGGCACATTCCTAATAAGCACTTGTTGTAAGAGGAGCTTTTGTGTATCCACCAAACACCCTAGAAGGTCTATGACTTGTTGCATTGGATCTTGTGGTGGTGGAGTGTCTCTCACTTGTTGTTCATCGGGAAGGTTAGTCGACGGTTGCACGTTCTCCTCAGGTAGTCTCCTAGAAATAAGACGAAACGATTACGTTAACCTAGTTATTCTACACGCAAGTTGCTTATTTTAGAAAAAGAATTGCACTTTGGTTTTATCTTATTTAAGAAAACGGGAAAACGCATTGTTAATCTTACTCACCTAGTTATCTTATAGGTCGAAGGGGTAACTTACGATCTCTCCTATTTGGCTTGAACTAAGAGTCGTGTAAGGTCACTTACTCCTATATTTTGCAGTTGCTAGTATAGATTCGATCATCCCATCAAATATTTTCATCTTCCTTCTTCTATTTGTTTCTATTCTTCAAAAGTCTCCAAGATAGAATTCAAATCCTTAATGATCGAAAGTCATACCTTAAAGGTCATTGAGCTAAATCTAGTTCTTCTTTACCTAAGGGTCATCTAACACTTATCTATTCATTTCTAAGATCATATCTTAATATCTATCCTCTAAAGTCTTCCCACCTAATTCCCAAAACCTTGTCGCTCTGATACCAACTAAACTGTCACGCCCCGAAGGGTACCCTAAACGTGGCAGTCCGCCGTACACAATATTAAAGCCTAAGAATGACCACCTCAGTCACGCGAAGGCTTCCATACTATGTACAAGGCGTCTAACACATAAAGGAGACAAATCGGAATGATACATTTTATGTTGATACAATTGAGTAACAATGTAAAGGAAATACAATCCACTATACTCCAAATACAAAACACTATACTTCAAAATACAGTTCATCAAACTTCAATTACATTCATCCCAAGACTTCACTACATAAAACTATTACAAGCGAATCGTAAAGCTTAGCCAAAAACTTCAAGCATTCTTATATCTTGCCGGAATCCCGAAGTCATTCTCGACTTCAACCATCTTGGTCCCCACTTAGCATTCTTGGAATAACCTGCTCATTTAAACAACTATTGGGGTATAAGCTACACTAGCTTAGTGAGAATTCCCTTAATTCCGTACCATAACAAACAAGTTATTAATCAATCATATGCTATGCATGAACAAACACGTGAGCAAGCAATTATGCATGGGTAACCGGAACCCACACACAGAACGGATTTACGCCCTCCGTATCTTGGGTTAGGAATGGTATTGAGTCTACACGACCGCTGCTAGTCCCCAAGCCCTGGCTCTTAGCACTCGACTCGGCTAGGCTCATACAAGGATGCATCCACATGCGCCTTAGTACCCGAGAATGAGCTCTGATACCGGGTTCTTATTCAAACGAGTCCTCGGACCATACCGATCGACCTGCGTAGGAGTAGCACGCTACCAAATGCAATATGTTGATGCGATGCATGATCAATTTACTTTTTGCTTAGGTCAAAATATTTATACATTCTTTAGAGTGACCAGGCAATATCATACACATAAATAATATGAACATGCAGTTATCCAATCAAATCGTGGTTTCGATATGCTTTAGTATTCCTTGGCATACATTCATCACAGTCTCATCATATACCCATCCCCATTCATCGATTTTTATCTTGTTCCTAAAATTCTAATGCGACTAATTACAAGCACAATCAAGGTAACAAAACAAGGAGAAAACTCACTCAGCCATTGGATCACCGGTCTTCTAGTAATAATAATCCGGTGGTAGGGAATCGTCGAACTCGGGATAACCTAAAAAGGAAGAAATACTCTAATCAGTATTTCAACTCAAACTAATCCAACGACTTCATACGAACTTATCAAATTCGTAATTCGCGTCCTAAGCGGGAATTCCAACTTAAAACGGCCATAACTTGGTCATTTTAACTCGGAATCTCGCAAATTTTATATCGATTTCTATCTACTTCGGAAGAGCTTTCTAAATACGAAGTTTAAATCAAGTTTTGAAAATATCTAAGCCTCGGAATGAGGGATCAGATCTGTACAGGGTGCAATTCCAAAAATGCGGTTTTCATGAATGCACTTGAGATTCCTAAGTGTAAAATGAAACTAAATGCAATGGTAATGATTTTCCCTATCATGAATGTCATGATGTGAACTTAATGAGTCTATGTTCTTATAACTTTTTAGATTTAAGATTTTGAAAACAAACTTTCTTAGAAACCATTTCTCAATGTTTAGTAAGTGAATTTACTACACTTGACCACATCTACATTTTACAGGATTTTCTTTAGAAAAACTCTACTTTATTTAAAGAAATTTTGACCCTTATATTAGTTATATCCTAAGGCCTTTATTTTTTAATAAAATTCACATTTATAAACTTTTAAGTGGGTCTTTTACTATGGGGTTTCCAAAAATCCGAATTTACAAAAGTCATTTTCAAGTTGATTCCTTTAGGAAAAATATATTTTATACTTAAACTTTAAGTATTTATTATCTATATCCTAAGGACTTCATTTATTTAAGAAAATATCATTTTTGAAGTTGGAAAAATAGTGTTTTCTAACCCTACATCCATTATTACGAATTTTTTTCATAACTTTTAGTTCAAAACTTCTATGGACTTCATTTCTTGTTTCCAACATTTTCTTTAGTAAAAACTCATTTAGACTCATGAAAAATACTACAAACATTATCTATTACCCATAGGCTTCATTTCTCTTAAAATACATGTTTAGAAGTTGATAAAAGTGTTTTTACCTAGGTTTTCAAAGTGATCCGAATTTACACAAGTTCATATTTTGAAAAGTGTTTTCCTTTTTGACTTTATTAACTTATCTAACCATAGATCTATATACTAGGAAGGTGATTTACTAAAGACAAAAGCATTAAAGACTATTAATGCACATAAACACAAAATATAATGAGATCTTAAATGCCTATACGATCATGAGTAATAAATGATGGATCTACTTTATCAAAGCTTAAATGAGTTTTGAAAACATAAAAACCATATTTTTATAAAAGATCCTTTGTTTAAAAGACTTTTTGATGGATAAAAGTAAAGCTTTTGGTATGGAAACTTCTTTAAAAGATAGATCTACTTTGTAATGGTTCGGGATTTTTGTTTTGATATCTCATTGTTCCTACTAAAAGATCATGGGAACATGGAGTTGAGATATCCAAAAATCACTTAGCCATAACAAAGTTTCATGATGGAAGTAGTGGAACTTTACTTACTTGAAGTGGAAATGGAAGATAAGAAGAGAAAAATAGAAGTTGTGTGGATGTGTGAGGGGCTTGGAAGTTTCGACCAAGAGAGGGAATGAGAGGGTTTTTTTGGAGAGCTTTTCACTCTTCAAAAATTGAGAAAATGAAAGAATGAAGAGAGAGAGAGGAAATATAGTTTATATATGAAATGGATTTAGGTTAAAAGAAGAAGGAAAATTTTAAATGGAGCATGGATGGGGGGGACTATTCACGTCGGTCACTATTCATGGGGGGGGGGGGGGGGGGGGGGAGAAAAAGTTTGATTTTTACTTTAGTTTGAGAGAAGTTAAAGGACAAAATGTGTAGAGAAAAATGAGTGATTTGAGTGATGGTAAGGGTTAGATTCGTAGGGTGGCTAATAGGTAGACTAGGTAGTATAGGTGGTACTTTTTGAATAGTAGGGAATAGTTGACAAGACAATTTAATTTCCGGTAGTAATGAAATACGAATAAAAAGGCTATAACTGTATTTTTCATAAGCCGGAAAATTATGAAAAATATATTTTTGAAATCCTTATTTTATTTTGATTCAAATGAGTACTCATAAGTGAATTTTTGAAATTCTATTTTCGAGGCACGCTTTTCTATAATGGGTCTGGGGATGACCCGGAGTTGAAATTTTCTCAAAATCTGATCTTTTCTTGGTTTGAAATATAATCAAGAAATATATCCAAAATTAATTTTGCTTATAAAAGTTTCTTATTTAGAAATCGAGGAAAAGCCAGAATTTGGGTTTCTAAGTCTTTTTCACAAAGCTTGAGCTAAACTGATTTAGGGTCTCATTTTCTGGTTTTCGAAGTTTACTTGATTACTAGGAAACCCAGGGTATAAAAATAATAATAATAATAAAATTGTGTAATGAGATAAAATGAATATTGCAAAAGACTAATCAATTACCGGTAGAAATGAAAATACGGTAAAAAGGTTATAACTGTAACTTTTATAACCCGAAAAATTATATAACTGATATATTTAGAAATCTTGTGGAATTGCGAGTCTAACGGTACTAATGGTATATTTTTGATATCTCGAGTCCCGGGACACGCTTTTCAAAGTCTGTATCCGAACGGGTTCTAGATAGGTTAAAAATTTACCAATCTGATATTTGTGAACAAACTTATATTACTACGAGCTATTCTACTTATTTAAACTATCTTTCGTCCTCTAGAGTTAGGGGCGCTAGATTGCCGGACTTACACTATTGTATTCCAGTTAGGGATTCCGGATGATTTTCCGATTTAGACCTTTGCCAATTTGGAAACTGAGATTTTCTGTTTATACAACGTATTTAGTTTGAGAAATTTATTTTAAATTTTATTTTTATAAGCATTCAATATCTCTTATTGCTTTTGGAAATCTTGAATTTAATTATTATATCCGGAGTTATATCGGTAATGGTTACCAGATATGATTTTCTTGAGTTTGAGTCAAATATCGATTTTTGGAATGATTTTGGAGAAATCTTGATTTTTTTAATTTGCTTTTAAAAAGGATCTTCATAGTGTTTTGTTTTCGAATTTATTTTTGCTTCGATTTAAGGTTTTATGAACAATTGGTTAACTTAAGGATTATCTAATTTGTTATTTTGTTTCTTGAATTCTTCCTTCTTAAGATTACGAGATTTTAATTTCTAACTCGTTCTATGATTCTTGGGAGTTTGATTTGATCGTTAGGGCTTTATTGTGATTTCGTCTCTTAGGATTATTAGTCTGGTCGTTTGGGGAACTTCCAAAGTCTATATTTTATTATGGCAGATAAAGTTTTCTTAATCGTGCCAAAGCCTAGTTATGGAATTGGCCTTTGGTGATTTCCTGATCCTTCAAATTGTCATGTTATGGATTAATTTGCTTTTTAGCAAATTATCACTGTGTTTTATTTTTATCCGATTTTTATGAATTTAGATTAGGTAACAATTTATCTTACGTAATGGTTTTTGACTTAAGGACTTTTGTAGTCCTTATTTTATTTTAGATTTTCTCAAGACTAATGAATTCTTACTTTCGTTTTTTTTCAGGACTGTTCAAAGTTCGGTTTTAATTTGGAGTGATTTTTAGGTTTATTTTCGAAGTTCATGTAGAATTATTTACTGAAATTTTCCGGGGCTTACAGACAGAGCTCTCCACCATCTAAAGAAACAGCGAAAAAGAAAAAATCCAAGGAAAAAGTGTCACAAAGTTCTAACCAGAACCTATGTCAGAACCTGTAATGAAGGTCAAGAAAGTGAAAACTTTCAAAGTTTCCTCCAAGAAAAGGAAAGAAGTACCTTCACCGTCAAAGGAACAGACCCAATCCAAAAGGAGCAAGACAGTCAAGGAACTTGAGATAAAATGTCCATATAAGAAGGTAAAAATCCATGACTGTGCCTTTATAGATTTTGAATATTTTAAGAGAAATGGATTTTACTGTAATAAATGGATAGATAATGTTGGTTGTCGGAAGTTATGTAATCTGACTGGAGATGTAATTGGAGAAATGATAGAAGAATTTTATAGGAATTTGAGGTATGTCGATTCTAGGAGCTTGAAGTCAAGGGTTCAAGATACGAACATAACAATCTCACATGATGATCTAATTAAATGTTTTGGTTTGAAAGATTGTCATGATGATAATACTGTTGTTTCCTTGAGAAGAAATGATATTTTTCTGAAAATAAATGGAAACGTAGGACAGTTTCCAGATGATGATGTGTTTGTGTATGAGTTTGAACTAGTCGTTAGAATGCTCCACAAAATTGTGCGAGAGTGTATTCTTCCACGCAAAGGGAGTTCTACGACAGTAACAAAAGACGATGGATTGATTATCCCGAGTATGTTGCAGAAGGTTAAGATAGATTTAACCAAGAGAATTTTGAAAAGAATTTGGAAGGAACAGGAGTACATAGTATATGGGAATGTTCTTATGGAGATATTCAAGTTTAAAGGAATTCCCATTCCTAAGAAAATAAAATTTCCTATAGGGCTAAAAAGAATTAGAGAGAAAAGCATGCATCACATGCAAATTAGACCTTATAAGAAATTCTGGTATGCTGTTGATGGTGCAATTTACTTGCACAAGAAACATAGGAAAGAAATTAACTGGGACAAGGTTAAGGCAACAGTTGAGAGGGAGCAAAAACCAACTCCAGAAGCTTCTCCAGAAGTTTCATTGGATGAGGGAGCAGATCAAGGAAAGCACAGGGCTGGTAAAGAACCAATGAAAAAGAAGGAAAAGAAAAGATATAAGCCTATGACTGGTGGCAAATTTTAGATAAGGGAAAGTTTGCAAATAGATTCTTCCTCAGACAGTGAAGATTCTTTTCCAGAGGGTAGGAGAAGCATCTTCTTTTCAATCTAAAGATGCTTTCTCAAAGATGATGGCAGCCTCTCTTGAGTCTTTCAATAAGACTTACAAAATTCATTTCTTCAGAGATCAAGACTCAGATATCCTCTTTGCAACAATCCCAACCTCCACCATCAAGGATGCCTTTTGATTCAGCACCTTCATTCTGTCGATCTTCACCACCTGAGCAAGAACCTGTTCTAGAAGCTGTCACCACTGACACTTCAATTGATCATGGTTGTCCTCGATCTGGACAGCCTTATGAACCCACTCCTCCAAACTTAAGTCTTATGCCTTTTATTCCTCTTGATGTGCTTCAGCATCCAGCAAATTATCTCACTCCACCTCCATAACATTTAGCTGCTCAATCTCCTCTTCCATCCAATTATCGTAGGCGTGTGAAAAGGACAGCTCGAAAGTCCACAAAAAGACCTAAAAAACATTAATTTTTGTTATGTTTTCCTTGTTTACGAATATTGTTTTAGTTTCTGTTTTGTTGATATTTCACATCAGACCTGTGATGTAATTTTGCTAGACTTCTTATATCAACTTTTCATATGGTTCCTCCTAATTTTGCTGATAACAAAAAGAGGGAGAAAAGGTTATTGATATAAATGTGAATGTGTGATGAATCGTATGTGTGATGAATTTAGAATTATATGTTTGTGAATGTGTTATGAATGAATGTTTAATTGTTTTGTTATCATCAAAAAGGGGGAGAATGTTGATTCTCTAAATATCTAAGAGTTTTGATGATAACGAAATACTCAATGAACTAACTACTCTATTAGTGTGCAGAATTATATTCAGAATTTTATACAGAATATTGGTAAAGTTGTTGAACAACTAAGGTTGAGTGATATTAAGTCTTGGACATAAACAAGTTAGACAAGAATTGTTATACGATACGAGGATTTCGGATGACGATTAAGGTACACATAATGTTTTTTAGAAGGATACTTAAAGTATAAAACAATCCCAGAAACACAGAATCTTTCACAGAACCTTTGGGAGAAACTCAAAGCAATCATTCTGAATTGAAGTTAGTTTCTAGAAACACAAAAGTTTTTACAGAACTTTTTCAAGAAACTTCAGCGGTAATTCTGAGTTAATGATGGTTACTGTTTATCTTCTCAAACAAGATCTACGTTTATTTATGAAAAAGATCAATAGTTTTGAAGGCCTAGCTCTGAGATAATAAGTATATTCGGACAGTATACTTATTAGTTCCACTAAAGTTGGATTATCCTAGGGGATTAAATAAATTATCGGATTGATTATTTTTTTTATCAAAGAAGTTTTCTGGAAATAAAAAATAGAAGCTACAGTTGATTAACGATGGAATGATTTGAAGTTAGAACAGTTATGTTTTTTGATTTTTCTCAAGATAGAAACAAATTCAAGTTGGATAATTTTAAGAAAATCAAAATAAGAATAATGTTATCCTTAAGTAGATCACACGAAGATCACGTTGAAGACCGTAATATCAGCAAATCAGCAACAGTTTTCCAGATTTATCTCAAGATCAACTTTATCAGAAGTTTTCAAACAGAAAACAAGTAGATCATCTCAGATCACGAAATTCAAGCAGATCTTATCTATTTTGCTATCAAGAATTCAAATTCAAAATCTGGAAACCAAAGAAAACAAGAAGAATTCTCTCTTGAAGAATTTCAGCAGCGGTTGATAAATCAAATAAAGGATAAGAAGGAACAGATTTTTTATCCGAGATTTGTGCGATATTTATCTTATCTTGTGCAACAATTTTTTATCGAAGGATATGAGTGCGAGCAGAGATAAAAAAAGAAGGACATGCAGAACTTGAGAAGGTTTTAAGAAAAACAAAAAACGAAGAGTTGTTGGACTTTGACCGAGAAATATTAAGAGTTGAAAAAGCACACTTTCTTTACTATTTCTACGTGCAGAATTGTAGCAATTATTATTGCAATCTTTACATTTGTTTTTTAGTTAATTGAAGCACTTGTTGTTGTCCTTCAAGTGAATTAGTTCAATTTTTGTTTAGTTTAGACTCTGTAGATCGATTGAAGCTAGAAGATAGCTGTGAGAATCGAGCAGAGAGAATTGTACAAGCTTGTAATTGTTTTTATTGGATATAGTGGAACAAAACCCAAAGGATATCGGGGTCTGTAAACCCCAGTATTCTCGGTAGTTAAGAAACCCCAGGAATTGGAAGCGAAACCCTAATCTGGTCCAGTTTGAGTCTAGTGGGAGGAGCTTAGAAACCCTAAATCCGGCTTTCCTTCGGTTTCATAATAAAAGAAGTTTTATAAAGTAAATGAAGTGAATTATTGTCCTAAAGTATATTTTAGACCTTTGAAATTTTTAATTCGGGAATTTTTCAATTCCGGGCCTTTCGAGCTCAATTACAGAAAAGCGTGCCCCGGACCATGGATTCAGAAAAATGTTCCGAAATATTCATTAGAACTGTAATTTTATAAGGATTCCAAAAATATTAATTTTATAATTTTCCGAGCTATAAAAATTATAGTTATAGCTTTTCCCGTGTTTTCGTTACAACCGGTAAAGTAGATATCTTGTCTACTATTCACAATACAACTACACTACACACTACCCATACCCTATTCTTACATCCTTAACAACTACTCATTTCAATTTTCTTTTCCAATGATTTTTTCTCTTAATCAATTATCACATTTGTTACATTTAATTAACAAATTACAAA